>JAJOZX010000716.1:465000-710000 GCA_023014485.1 Bathynomus jamesi | reverse complement strand
AACGCGCTGTTAGAGACGCATTTGGTGCAATCACTCCAGCAATGCTGCGTCGATTCTCACACCGCACATGGAGGCACATAATCCTTTCTTACAAAAATGATGGTGCGCACACAGATATTCTTGATCAGTAACTGTATTAAAGTAATTGATGCTAGTGACTCGTTTCTTAAATTACACCTACCACATACAGTATAAATACAATTAATCACGCAAAAATAAAATTGGTATTACAATACGTACATTCGTAGGGGGTGACGGGACTTTTCGAACACCCTGTAGACGCGAAGAACGGTTATCCATCCAACTACTGAACAGACCCATCGTAATTTAGTTTTGTTAATCTAACGGGAAGCGGTGTTGCGATGTGGCCGGGACGTAACCCGAATGTGAGCAAAAACATGTTCTTGTGGTTATGTTTTGAAAAAGGGTGTTCGTGTCAAAATATTAATCACATCCAAAGTTAGGATTTCGTTTATTTGTTAGTTTTAGTTATTCCCATGAAAGACTATGGGATCTTTGGGACAAACTATGGGATCCTTGGGATAAACTGAAGTATTCATTTTGGGTAAACGCAAACTAATAAAATCTTGACATAAACGCGGAGCGTGAAACCGCGTTAGTGGAACCTCTTTTCGCTTTACGTTCAATGAATACGACGGTTACTGCCTCGTTACAAACGTGTTCAGTTCACGCAAAGCTAATAATGCGTGAATATTATATCTATATTAGTGGTGTACCGATTAATCAGCATCAGCACCGGGGCCATTTTTTGGGCACCAGCATCGGCCAAATTTAACCGATTCCCTCACCGATTCTTTGACATTTTAAAATTTTCATTACAAAACAAAATGTACATATATTTATAGAAAATTAAATGGGCAAAAAACATTATTTGTGATAATTTATACTAATTTCAAAGTGTAATTATATAAAAATATTTTAGTCACGAAAAAAGAAAAGCTTAGTAAGTTAAGTTTCTCATAAATTTACATTTTCTCTAACTAGCTAATCTCAAAATATTAGAAACCATTCTAATATCCTGCTCTATATTAAGTTGTACTTTATAATTTATATATTAAACCATCTATTATGTTGACTTTATTTTAAGTATTTTAATAATTTCATAAACCCAAATTATATTTCCATTTTTTGGATCACCTGAAGATCAGGGCCCCCAGCCTTCTTTAGTTAGCTAACGAAAATATCACGACCTAACCTAACCAATCGTTAGGTCAACTGTACACCCTTGACGATTGGTTAGGTCGTGATATTTTCGTTAGTTAGCCTTATAAAGCTAACTAAAAAAGGCTGGGGGTCTGGATCTTCAGGTAATCTCATTTTTTTTTATTGAAATTGGCCACCAGGGACTTGAAATTTTAATGAAAATTTGTTGTTGTTGTTTACATTGTTGAAGAAAGAAAATACCTTGAACATAAGGAAAAACAACTACTTTAAATATTGGTATTCAATTTATGAAACAAAATATTACTTTATCATTTTACCGAGTAATAAAACTATTTAACATCTTTTAAGCTGGGTATATGAGTAACAAATTCTGATATGGTTTATTATGGAGTGAGCTAAGGAAAAACACTTAAGCAAATTTCAAATGTAAAAATATGAAAATTGAGAGTTTTCACATTAGATTGGGAAAAATTTCTGAAAGGAAGTGTTTTTTTTTTTTAAATGTAGGCAAAGAATCGGCATCGGCTAAATTTTTTAATCGCTACATCACTAATATATGCAATTATGCATACACCAAAAAACACCATATTATTCCCTTTTCTGGTGGTTTTTAGTGCCCGCATATATCAGCAATAAAAGTTCTTCAGTGACTGAGTGTGTAATAATGTACTAAAGTTATGACAAATGATTACAGTTGGAGACAACATAAACTAAAATCGAAACCATTTTACTGTAAATAAGCAAAGGTCGATTCCAGCAGTAAATGACGCAACAAAATTATCAAAACTGAATTTTTAAAAATGGCTCCAAATGTGTCAACGTTTAAAATGGAGACGAATGCCGGAGAGTGAATAATAGTGTTGTAAGCGCTATAAATGTTTTACTGCAACGCTTTGCGAGACATTTTAGCTGTGTAACTAAAATCGCGGGACGTGCTGTTCTTTCAGCAAAACCCAATCACCTAATACAACACGAACACATTCATACTAATACAACACGAACACATTCATACAAGTGCTCATAGAAGCAACCAACCAGCAACCAATTAGCCCTCCCAACTTTAGCTTTGATGTTTCGGTTGGGAGCTCCTCCATAG
The DNA here is from genome assembly GCA_023014485.1 of Bathynomus jamesi. NCBI lineage: Eukaryota > Metazoa > Arthropoda > Malacostraca > Isopoda > Cirolanidae > Bathynomus > Bathynomus jamesi. Next base: position 707,719 of record JAJOZX010000716.1, on the reverse strand, counting down.
CCTTCATGGTTGCTCCCGAGTTACGTGAAAGACTCGGACTCTACTCCTACTTCAGCCTTTTGGCATGTAGTGTTTTGAATGTGAACGTTAAGGAAGTTTATTGAAACCACGCCTCTTCCTAACTGAAGTTCTTCCTTCTTCGAACTTCTGTCAGCTTCTCTTAGTGTTTCGCTTTATTAATGACATTAAGTTTATATTAATTTGTATCCATTTCAGGCGTTGTGCCACTGTAAGAAATTTTCAAAATTCAATTTTGATCATTTTGGTGCATCATTTACTGGTGGAATCGACGTTTGTTGATTTACAGTAAAATGCTTTTGATTTTACTTCTTATTGTCTGTAACTGTAATCGGTTGTCATAACTTTAATACTGAGCCAGTGAAGATAAAGAATTTGAGGGTCTCGAAAAGTTTGCTTGAAAATAAAACGTGTTCTTACAATCCTGGATGAACTTTTCATCTTCACAAAAAATCAGATGACCACAATAGAGACACTGAACCGTAGTTAGAAAGAAATCTTGCAAATTACTTTTTTAATCTCCTATACTATGCTTTAATAGAAGCTGTTCGAAAAGACATTCGTTGCTTTTTACATCCTCACTCGAGAATTTTTTTAAAAATCAGCTACGACACTAACATAGTTTCCTACTTCATTTTAAAAATAAGAGTTAACAATCTGCAGAAAAAAACTGAATTTTTTATACTTTTCACTAAAAAGAAACAAACTCCAAACGCATCCATCTGTACAACAAATAACCTGTTTAATTACGAGTAAATTAGAAACCGTCGTACGCCTCAGAAGTAAAGCAAGGCTGCGTGCGGGGTATCCGAACCAATATTTATGGTCCGCCATCCTTCAATTACGAGCTATAGAACTGTCGCTGGGTCAGTGGCAAATACGCTGGTTTTAAATTGTTTCGGCGATTTTAAACAATCTTCCGTCCGTTGAGAATAAATTTGAAAAGCGCGTGAGAATAGTTCGCTCTCCGCACGCAACACAATAATTCCAACAACTCGGCTCAAAATAGAAGCTTTGTTTTCCGTGTTCTTCCAGTTTCCGGGACCAATATTGCAAACCAAATATTTAATTACTTTATCTCGCGAACGGAATCCGTTGCATGTTCGCTTTTCAACAAAATTCATTATGCCACACATTATTCATTATGCCACGAGCGAATAGGCCTATAAGGCCAATTATTATTAACAGTTTATGAAGTCTTACGATGCCTAATCCGTCAATGTAATTGCGAATGATAAAAATAAGTTAGAATTCCACAAACAAAAAACCAACATAACATTTTGCTAAATCGTGTTGGCCCAACATCCACACACACACACTGTGTGTGTGTGTGTGTGTGTGTGAACCTATTACAGACTGAATACCAAATTAACTCGCAAAATATTGTTCACAGCTGTCACACCTGCTGCAGTTTCGTAAAAGAATGCATTGTACAGAATTCTGAAGAAAAATACAAAAGAATTTAACAATTTTACATTGTTTTCCTTAAAAATTCTAAAACAATAGAAAATTATATACACAGTGTGTGTGTGTGTATCAGTGGCGTGCGGTGGGTACGTCTACAGGGTAAGCGGTATTGCGTGCGAGCACACACGCACTATATGTACATATTATATAATTATAGTAGCTAATGATAAACTTCATAACTGGCTAGTAGGTATTAGGGTTTCTTTCCCGGGATCCCGGCTGTTTTTATTGGATTTGAAAATCCCGGGAATTGGACAAATATCTCGGGAAATTCCGGGATTTTAAAATTACTTAATTTATTTTTTATTGATTTATTTGTTTTTCTTTTGTTATTAGAAGGCTCTTCGGTAGAATTAAAGAAAACTGCATAATATTTACCACATTTTATTCTACTTTTCTGCTTTCTTAAATGAACCCTAAATGAGCATTAGCAACTTAGAGCAATCTAAAAGCGGGCCGATATACCAAAAACTGGCCGAGGGAATGTCGCAGCGCTGCGTATAATACAAAGAACCGAGTCTCGGTATATTATCTAGCGATCGCAGGCAACTCATGTTGCATGCAACTTCTTACTGACCCACAGACAGCGTTGCCAGACGTACGATAATTATCGCATAAATACGATAATTTTGACTTTCGTACGACGTTTTGAATTGAATATTATTTGTTTTGAATTGTGATATTGAATTTCAATTTTACTTTTTTTTTTACAAAGCTGGGCTACTTTTTGTCAAATAGTTCTAGCAACTTTCTTGCAGTGTTTCCAGAAATTTTTAGCCAAATTATGTTAAACCTGCTGCTAAATTATGCTAAATCGCCTAAAATTATGCTAAACCTGTTTCCACTTTATGCTAAAAATATGCTAAATAATTATTTTTATTTTATGAGCTATTTTTAGGGAAGAAAATACATAAAAATGCTCATTTTCTTCATTTTAGTTTAGTCAGTTTAGCTACTTTTATAATAAACTCTGAATCAAAAAAGAAGAAAAAATGGGCTTAAAAAATTGTGGAGAAAGATATAATTTTCAGTATTCGTTCTACATAAAAAATAGAAAGGCACACTAATGTCACTCACTAAATCATCATAATACATGAAACCATTCTTATTTCCTAAGTACGCATGATAAATATTATGTTTAATAAATAATAAATAGCTACCACTGATTGATAAACTCAATTCAAGTATTACAATGCAAAAGTGGTCATCTAGGAATAAGTAATTGGTTATCCCAATTCTAAAAGGGTATTTTATCACTGAACAATAAACAAAATTACCGTTCTCTTAAATATACAACCATTTCCTGGATTTCCCGGGATCCCAAGAACTGGCTTCATTTTTCCGGGAATTCCCGGGATGAAGAAATCTGCATATAAGGAGAAACCCTAGTGGGTATATACTGTACACTATTCTGAAAAATACGGTACTGTCTTTAATAAAAAATTTATTAGGGTAGGCGGCACTTACCTAGCTTACCCTGAATGCACGCCACTGATATACTGTGTATATATATACATATATATGAAAATTATTTCACGAAAGTAACACGTGAAAAATATTTATGATGAATAAAACCACGAAGGAAAGGAAACACAGAATGGTGCTCAAGCGCTTTCGTCTAATGACATCCTCAGAAACACTGAAGTACATAAAGAGTTATACCCTATATGTACGTTACAGAAAAAAAAAAAATATATATACAATAAACGGAGAAATAAAAAAAAATAAACATTAAAAGATTGTGGGAGGAGCATACACATTTGTAAGGAAAAACTACCGATTTTTAGCACTTTTGCTCGAATCCAACACAAGATCAAATGAATTGTTTCCAACCAATGTTATAATTAATTAAAAAAAATCAAAAATTGAAAAATAAAAATAAAACTTATAAGAGGATCATACAAATTTATACTGGAAATCTGCCCTTCTTGTCTAAGTTCGATATATATGAAAATAAATTGAAAAATAAAAGTTATTCGAGTAGCATACAAGTTTACCAAAGGTTTAGCGTTCTACCCTTCTTATCTAAATCCGTTCTGAAGGAATTCAAAACAACAGGATCGAGTTGAAAAAGACCTTTGCTTATGTTGAAGTTATTTGTAAGTTGGATAATGGCAGACTCAAGAATATTTCTATTAACAATGTTGCTAGAGTGAACCTATATATAGGCTATAACTCTTTATGTACTTCAATATTCCTGAGGATGTCATTAGACGAAAGCGCTTGAGCACCATTCTGTTTCCTTTCCTTCGTGGTTTTATTCATTTATATATATATATATATATATATATATATATATATATATATATATATATATATATATATACTACGGCAATGAACTCGCATGTAATTTGTACATTTAAGCCTAACAAATGAAGATAAACGTGATACCAAATTAGTTTTATCTGTTTACTGAATTCTCATTTTCATTACATTGAAACTACAATATCAAAGGTCATGAAACAACTGAGAACAGATGTAAAAATAGAACACTGAAAACTGCATAAAGCATTAGGTACAGATAATGTAAGAATAGCCTGCTTTGAGGTAATATCGCTCGTAAATACATCAACATGCGCTATTATCGAGGGAGAGACGCGGTATCTAATTACGCTAAGCACGAAATGTCATCGCTGTGGATAAAGATTTTTAGTCTCAGAGATAAAGTATTTGTCAGCAAGACCTCCCACTCACTCATTTTCCATACGCAACTTCCACTCCTCTATTTGATCGATTGATTGTGGTGAATGTGAAGAAAAGTGTTAATATTATTGTTAAACTGGGATCAACGACGTAGCACGCATTATGAACCTGCAGTGTAAGGAGTGAAGTTCAGTATGAAAGGAAAATTTGTAACCATTTCGTTACCTTTCACGTGTCAAAATAATTTAAGGGAAGGTTTCGTTCAATATTAGGTTCCAAATTAGGAACCGCGTACACTACCGGAGACTTACTGGCTTTCTTTTTTACCCTAACAGTATACCAAAAAGAGAACCTATATGGTCAGTGTCAGGAACCATTTATTACTTGGAACATTAAAGTTAAACCTTGTGGATGTACAGGGTGGTCGAAAAGTCCCGTCCCCCTACAAAATGTACATATTGTAATACCAATTTTATTTTTGTGTGATTAATTGTATTTATATGTGGTAGGTGTAATTTCAGAAACAAGTCATTAGCAACAATTACTTTAATTACAGTAAATACAGTTACTAATCAAGAATGTGTGTGTGTGTGTGTGTGCACCATCATTTTCGTAAGAGGCGGGCGTAACGTAACGGGCGGTATGGTTTCATGCAGCGGTTGTTTCCGAAGTGATTTTTTCGGTGAACGAGCCACCGATGCAATCACACCTTCACATTGTTCAGCTCGCGTTGTTGGTCTTCCCGACCGTGGTCTGTCCTTGATGGAGCCAGTTTCAAACAGCTTTTTCTCCCAGCGTAATGCCGTTTAGTTTGGTGGTACAGCCTTATTGAATCTTGTGTTGAAATCATTCTGGATATCATGCATCGTTTTGCTAGTATGTGACCTTTCATGAGCCCATGTGCTCATCACTACCCTTTACTCCAGAGTGTAAGTAGACTGGTCTGCCAGTGTTCACACAACTCTAATACCTGAAAAAGGAAAAACAAATGTCAATGAATCACATATAAATTTAATTAATCACACAAATAAAATTGGTATTACAATATTTACATTTTGTAGGGGGTGATGGGACTTTTCGAACACCCTGTACATTGGGAAATTCAGAGAGAAACAAAGAGTTCCAATCGGGAAAGAAACACGAATTCAGTAAATAAAACAAATTAAAAAGTTTGATATAGTGAATTGGTATTTAATAAGAAACTTCAGTAACAAAGGTTATTACAAACACATTCCACAATATCATTTTACTCAATAACTCTCCTCAGTAAACAATTAATTTAAACTGTTTCACTGGTTTAGTCGGTTGAAAGGACAAGGCTACACGAACAATTTTTGTCGCTGCGTCAGAATTGCGGTGTCGCAGCAACACAATCGCACTGCGGTTGTGTTGTTGCGACCAGGGCCGCCGAGAGGGCGGGAAGCGGGATGAATTCCCGGGGCCCGGAACTCTAGGGGGCCCGGAAAGAGGGGGGGATAAAATCTGAAAATATTAATAAAGCAATTGATTAAATAACAGAGGAAATATAATTAATGAACATACATTTAATGTGATTATCATAGTCAAACTGAAACAGATAAAATATTATCTGCGGTCCACCAATGCCCAAGACCGACTAAGAGATCTGGGAACCATTGTAATTGAAAGCCAGTTAGCCCGTACTTTAAATTTCATCAGAATCATTTACCACTTTGCTAGAGAGAAGGCAAAGAAAGTACACTTCTAATTATGAAAATCTTGCAGTAAACAATTATCTTGCCTGCATGGACTGGTACTGCATTTGTAAATTGTATGGTGATAGAATTAATATAATTGATTCGAAAAATAAAATGGTCATTTTCCTCCGAGACTTGGACATATAATCAGTTTGCTTGTTATGTACACAAAAAACATTCATAATAAAATACTAAGTAAACAGGAGGGCCCATATACCAATCTTTCTCCGGGGCAGCTCTGGGCGGTCCTGGCTGCGACACCGCAATTCTAAAAACGAAGAAATCGCGGCGACTCGTCGCAGCCCATATAGTTTGCAACGGCCACTGCTATTGCAAACTATATGGGCTGCGACGAGTCGCCGCGATTTCTTCGTTTTTAGTGCCCCGTGGCAGTGACCCTGTGACAAAGTCGGTCGTGTAGCTTGCCTCATAGAGAACAACAGTACCTATTCTTTGCGATTTATCGTTACAACTTCGTTGCCTGAGTTCGTTCGAGACGGTGTCCACACTGAAATGAACCTTACGTGAGGAGGAGAAAAACTCTTAAAAGTACTCGCTAAATTTTAAAATTTTAATTAATTATATAAATATATATTAGGGTGTGTCACTTAATTGTATGGTAAGAATTGAACCATGAAGTTTCGGTCTGACCCTCTAGAAATGTGACAGCGCATGCAAAAACGCTGATTATGAAGTTTCATGAGAAAATACTACAGTAATATTCAGAGGTCGCTCAAAGCCATTAAAATTTTGATGACGCGTCGTTACTTTTCCTAAATTGAAATGTGCTTCCTTTCTATGCCTCACCCCAGTATCATTTCAGTCGCCTTAATGGTAGCATGTGTTTGCATTAGTGTGTGTTATTTTAGTCTTAATAGTAGGATATGTGTGTATTAGTGTTTTTTATTGCATAATAACTATACCTAACACTTACTTTTTATTTTCAGGTGTAAATTTATATAGGAAAATACATTTATTATCTAATGATGGAGATTCGAAAGAAATCTAAGGTTTACTTGATTGACAAGTGTGAGAATGATATTAGAGGTGGTAAATTGCCATCAAATCTTCAGGCTCTGTCCTTTTTCCTTCATTTACATATAAAAAAGAAGACGATAAGAGAGGCTTCGTCAATGACAATTGAAAAAATTGAGGAGTTTTGGAATCGTGCCCGAATTCCAACTCAACACAAACAGGACACAATCAGAAAACTGGAAAAACTCTTCTCACGATGGAAAGCATTGAAGAAAAATGCATCCCGCAAGACAGAAGTACAGGCTAACAATGAGAGCATGTTCAAGGACTGTTTTCACGACCTCTTTGATATCGCTCATGCAAATGCCCTCGACATAATCAAAATGGAGGAAGATAAGCAGTTTCTCATTGCTCAGCGTGAAAAAGGCCGTCGTGGAACAATGTCTTCTGTTGATATTGTGCTACATCAGAAGGAGGCAAAGAAGGAGAAACGTGTGTTGAGCGAACAAAGTCGAAAGCGAAAGGCAGAACAAAGCAAGGATTCATTGTTAGATTCTGTTACACTAGAGAGCAGCAGTTCATCGACGTTTGAGGAAGAGGAATCAGAACATGAAGCTGTTCCTGGAACAAGTAGGCAGAAACCCCCTTTCAAGCGGGAAAGAAAAGAAGTCATCACGCCTGATCTCACAGCAGTTCTAGATCGCTGTAAAGTATCTGATCGTGCTGTTACTATGATTACTGCGGAGACTGCGAAAAGTCTCAGCCATGGTATCTCTGATCTTGCTGTGAATCGAGAGACCACCCGACGTGAACGAAAGAAGCAAAGGGAGGCACTCTCTATGACCATCATGAAAAACTTCAAGCCGAATGTACCTCTTACTGTACACTGGGATGGTAAATTATTACCGGAAATTACTGGAAAGAAAAAATTGATCGTCTTCCTGTCATAGTAACAGGTCAGGGAGTACATCAGCTTCTTGGCGTTCTGAAGCTCATATCTGGAACTGGGGAAGCACAAGCTGCAGCTGTCATTGAAGCTCTCCGTAAGTGAAGTGGGATATTGAAGAAAAGGTCCAAGCTATATCCTTCGATACAACTAGCTCCGATACTGGTCTAATGGCTGGGACTTGCGTTATTTTACAGCAGATGCTGAAACGTGACCTACTCCATCTGGCCTGCAGACATTACATCATCGAACTTTTGGCTGCAGCAGCTTTTAAAGAATGCATGGGCCCCACATTAGCTACAGATGTCCAACTTTTTAAAAATTCAAGGAAAGTGGGACGACATGATCCAAAACGGTATGAAGACTCCACCACTGATGAAATTGCTACTTCTGCTGTCGCTGATGTAGAGGAAGGTCTCATTAGCTTCTTAAATCTGCAATGACTACAAAAATCTCGCGAGATGACTATAAGGAGCTACTTGAACTGGCATGTCTGTTCTTGGTGCTGTCTCTAATCGTGGTGTAGTTTTCATGCTCCCGGAGCGATGCATCAGACACGACGGATGTCAAAGGCAATCTATTCCTTAAAGATTTGGATGGTTCAGATCACAATTTAAGTTAACAAACCGTGAGGAAAGAGGACTTCGCGACTTTTTCATTTTTATTGTATGCATCTATGTGAAAGCTTGGACCACGTGCCCTTGCGCCATTAGTGCTCCCCAAAATGACCATCTCCTACAGTCACTAATAAAGTATTCAAACCTCCATCCACGCACTGCCATGGTAACTTCACAGAAGATGGCAGCTCATTATGGTATTTGTCTGAAGAGCTGGTGGGTCTTGCTTTTTTCAATGACGATGTCCTCCCTGATATAAAAATCGTATGGTCATATCTATGAATAGTGTTGATGGACAATAAAACCCTCCAAAGTGTGTGGTTGTTGACCTGGATACTGTGAAAGAAAAAAGCTTGGAAAACTTTGTAACAAAAAACACAAAATCATTGTTCACGAAGCTCAACCTCCTAGATAAATTCTTGGAGAAAACTGCTGAGCAATGGGAAGAGGATACCCATTACCAGACTGCGAAAGAGACTGTAAAAACTCTAACTGTAACAAATGACTTCGCTGAACGTGGAGTTGCTCTCATCCAGGATTTTTCTGGATACCTAACCAAAGATGAAGAACAAACTCCAGTTTCTTCTCCAGGTTGTTGAAGACCATCGCAAGCATTGCACATGGGGACAAAAGATATCTTGAGTGGAAATAATGATTAATCATAATAATTACGCTACTGTCTGATGTTAATGTACTTTATCTTTATATTATGATAATGTCTTCCGCACTTCTGCTAATGTAGGAAAACATAATAAATTGTTTAAATACATTTGGAAATTGTTATATTCACACTTTCTGAGAATCTCGTATCCAATACTTCGAAGCCGTGAGCGACCTCTAAATATTAAAATATCTCAATAAAACTTTGTACACAGTGTTTTTACATCATATGGCATACTTTGATGGGGTCAGAGCACGGAAACTTAAAAAGGTGAAAAATAAGTGACACCTATACACATATATATACACACACATTTTAACTGCAAACAACACACAGTATAATTAATGTAAAGAACGACGCTTGTGTAGAAGAGCGTTCTGCATAAGATGAGGAGGGAGAACGAGCAAATGAAAAATGAGGCACCTCCCAGGAATCGAACCCGGGATCATCCAATTGCCGGTCGGATATGCTAACCACTGCACCAAGGACCCGATCAGTCAGTACTCGTAATTCTCCTACATACGAGCGGAATCAAATGCCCTGAGGGGACACCTTCTTATGCCGTACATATATACATTTTAACTGCAAAACAACACACAGTATAATTAATGTAAAGAACGACGCTTGTGTAGAAGAGCGTCCGCACAAGATGAGGACCGCCAATTGGATGATCCCAGGTTCGATTCCTGAGAGGTGCCTCATTTTCATTTGCTCGTTCTCCCTCCTCATCTTGTGCGGAACGCTTTTCTACACAAGCGTCGTTCTTTATATACACACATATATATATATATATGGGAATGAACTCAGAATGATCCCTGAGTTTTTTATGATACACACGGACCGTGCATGGAACAAGGAACTCTTCTGTGTGTATCATAAAAAACTCAGGGGACCATTCTGAGTTCATTCCCATCTTGAAACGGACATGTTATGTGCCTTGAAAAGGGACGCTCAATTCTGCCAGTTGAGGTTTAAGTTTTGGTTTTTTGGCTAAAATATAATAGTTACCCCTTTTTCTTTGATGTATTCCATCTGACGTGAAGACAGCGAGTCTTTTGCTTATATTGAGGTTCTAAATGTAGTAGGGCTAGGCTGCTTTAAACCCTAGATCCATGTCCCAAAGCTGGATCCTGTCTGCTTTGCAGATAGCTGGTGAGGGAAGCTATATTTATGGGACCTCTATGCGAGTGACCGTTGCCCACGTCGGGCTAGCATCATGAAAAAGAAAAACTATGGTATTTGTCATTGACCATTACTTATTCGGACTATAGTGGATTTAATTATCCCAGAAGAGTTCCTTGTTTCATGCACGGTCTGTGTGTATCATATATATATATATATATATATATATATATATATATATATATATATAACGTAAAGAACGACGCTTGTATAGGAGAATATTCGCGCAAGATGAGAGCGAGAGAACGAAACAAATGAAAAAATGAGGTAACCACCCGGGAATCGAACCCAGGATCTTCCGATTGCCGGTCAGATATGATAACCATTACACCATCTGACCGGCAATCGGAAGATCCCGGGTTCGATTCCCGGGTGGTTACCTCATTTTTCATTTGTTCGTTCTCTCGCTCTCATCTTGCGCGGAATATTCTCCTATACAAGCGTCGTCTTTACGTTAATTATACTGCGTGTTGCAGTTAAATGTATATATAATATATATAATATACACACACACACATATATATATATATATATATATATATATATATATATATGTGTGTGTGGTGTGTGTGTGTGTGTACACACACAAGAGATTTACAAGGACAAGAGGAAGCCTCAAAGACCTTTCGGTCCACTCGGGGAGGTTTCTGTTAATAAACCGTTCATTTTTTTATTATTCCAGCAGTAGTAGAAAACTACTTACTACTACTACCCTCCACTCCCTCCCTGCTACAGGCGGGTAAGGAAAAAGGTTGAAAGAAAATACCTTGACCCTGGAAAAGTAACCACCGAAATTTCGCATGAAAGATAATATATAAGCTATCTCTACAATTACGCCATGCACACACAGATCGTACGCTACATAGCATCGATGCATAAACTAACCAATATACTTGTGCCGATCGCGCATCAACCACTTGGTATCGTCACAAAAACCTCAGGACATTTTTGATTTTATACAAAATATTTACAGCTCTATTACTGAGGTATCGGTCCAACAAAGACCCTTGACCCACTTCAGGCTAGCCTCAAAAGAATTGAGAGAGAGAGAGAGAGAGAGAGAGAGAGAGAGAGAGAGAGAGAGAGAGAGGTTAAACTCTCCATGTCTACACCCATGTACGTGCAAAGCCATCACGTCGGCAGTGATGAAATGCTTCTACAGGAAAGGAGTGGAAATAGGAATTAAGAATTAAAAATCAGACTTTCCACACTATGCCCTCACCTGCACGTGCATCCATCCAGCCACCAAGAGAAAGAACAGAATAAAAACGAAATCGTGTAGCAGAAATGCCAACTCTACCTCACCTAATCCATGTGCATAGTTTAGTTTTTTTTATGAAATGATGCGTTTCCACAAAAAAAGTTCTACTCTAATCTTAGACATATTAACAAGGCAAGCAATATTGAGCGGCTTTCTGTAATGATGTCTCTTCATGTGTATGTGTCTGCCAACTCTTTGAAGGACGCCGTTTCAACTTGAGTCTCCGCTGTGAAAGGTGTTTATACAGCAAGTGATATATTGAGTCGTTCATACTTCGTTGGTGGCGTGCCATCACGAGAGTAGAGAAAATCTCTTTCCGGCGAGGAATATGAGAGAGAGAGAGAATAGTGGCATTTCAAAAAGCGTTGCTTAATGAGATTCCAGTGTGTTGGACTCGTGTTAGCAGGTCTGTACGGAATGTTTCCTTCATTCCATTAAGATAATGACATGAGCACGGAATGCTCCAGAACGAGACTATCACGAAAGGGAAAAGGAAGGCGGAGATTGACTTTATACGGTGTACGGTCTATTGAGAGAGAGAGAGAGAGAGAGTCGTCTCCCTCTTTCTCGCTCTCACCCCTTTCCATGACTTTCGTTCTTCCTTAAATTCCACTACGGCGATTCTCCATCGCTGACTTGGAGCCTCGAGCCTTGAATCCGCCATCTAGTGTCACAAAAGCGGACAAAATTAAGCACATATACCTCCTCCCACAAAAAAAAAAAAAAAAAAAAAAAGCGCCAATAAATTAATTTAATGGCAAAAAAAAATAAAAATATAATATATATATACACAGGGTTTCAAAAGTCCTCATTATTTTAAATTTTTATTAAAATAGCAATTACAAGAGGAACCAAATGACAATTTGGTTGCTGAGTCTACGATTCATGAGAATTTTGGTGGCATCAAACTTGGCTTCATAAGTCTACTGGAAAGTCACTGGTACACCTCAACGTGGGCACCATCTTTTTCGAAACAAGCGAGCCACCGTTTTTCGCATTCTTGGCCGACATTGGACAACATTTCGGGAGTAACAGAAGCACATGCATTCCTGATCCGTTCTTCTAGTGTGGGGAAGACTCGCGGCTTGGTGGCGTAACACTTTGCTCGTAATGTAGCCCCACAAAAAGAAGTCGCATGGGGGTAAGATCAGGCGAGCGAGCAGCCCATTCGATGGGGCCACAGCGACCAATCCACCGATCGGGAACTGCTTATTCAGAAATGAGCGAACCTCACGCGAGTAATGAGCAGGGGCACGTCTTGCTGGAAAATGACTTCTTGCATGTCAGCTACAGCTGACAGTTGGGGATGCAGAACTCCTGAAGCATACGAAGGTAATTGTCTCCGTTGACGTTCACAGAATTTCCATCTTGATCTGGAAGAAGAACGGACCAATCAGCCCAGTGAGGAGATGGCACACCAGACGACCAATTTCGGCGTGTCCCTTTCATGTTCACGGATCTCCGCAGGATTGTGAGTTCCCCAGATGCGGGTGTTGTGCCGATTGACGCGACCAGAAAGGTGGAAGAGAGCTTCGTCGCTGAACCACATGTGCTCCAGGATCGATGGGTCTCTTTCGTAGTGATGCAGCAGTGTCTCACACATCTCTACCCGGCAATCGTAGTCTTGAGGTTACAGCTTCTGAACCACCTGGATCTTGTACGGATACAGCTTGAGACCACGCCGCAAAATCCATGGATAGATGTCGCGCTGATGTTCAGTTCCGCAGCAGCTCGCCGAATGGACTTTCCTTGACTCTTGAGTAAACGCCTCACGGACAGTTTCGACATTCTCTCACTCCGCCCACTTCGAGGTCTCCCTGATCGTGGTTGTCCTTTACGGATCCGGTCTCCATAAACTTCCGGTGGGTGGCGACGATGGTGTTCCTATCCGGTGCATAATGCTGTCCGTAGACTGCCCGGAATCGTTGCTGCACTTCGACCACAGATTGAAAAACCTCCTGCCATGCAGCGATTTTACACCTCTGCTCTAGAGTCAGCATGGTAGCAGAAGAAAACAGAGCAAAACTTCAAATGTAGACACAAAACAATTCTCAACTACTGAGTAAGAGTTTACCACAAGGTGAATGTCGTTGGTCGATTAGCTGCAAAGAAAATTGAAAATCAAATTAGTGAGGGACTTTTGAAACACCCGGTGTGTATATATATATATATATATATATTTTTTTTTCACCTTATTTTTACTCAAAAGTAGTTTTATTTAAAATATGAACCTGAAAGTGATCAAGTGTAAAAAAAAGAACCTTTTGACATACCTTAGGATCATCTTACCTCTTACTGTTGAATATACAGGTGTTCAAGAAATAATAGTGCAAAAAACTAATTGGTCATTTTTCTTATTAACCAATAGCTTACATTTCTAAACTGTCCAAGTTTAGAACACTTTCGCGAGATGACCATCATTTGTCGCTACGTATGTATTCGATACTTGAACTCCATTAGAGCATGAGCAAGATGCTCTTATGAAATTGATCCAGGTTCCAGGACTCGTGTTTCTTTGACGAGTTCTGCTAGATACTACGTTTGTCACATTGCACGAGTGTTGTGACATACCCCCATAAATAAAAACCGAAAGAGGTTAAGTCAGGTGATCGAAGCGGCCAAGCTATCGGTCCAACACCGCCTATCCAGCGCTGAAGAAAGGCTACGTCTAGAAAGTGCGAACAGCAACAGCAGAGTGGGAAGTCGCCCCATCTTCTTAAAAGATTACATTTCAGAAGTCAACTCCAGTAGCACTTAGTTGCGGAGGAAAAAATGTCAGCAACATATTAAGATAATTCGCTCCAGTCACGGTACAATCTCAAGAAATGAATTGATTTTGCATTTGCGTGACATAGCACAACAAACGTTAACTTTTGGTGATGTTTTAGCGCTAGACAGGCCATTTCAGTCACTGACTTTACACCTTTAGACTTTATCTCTAAGATTATGTTAAAACAATTGTGTATCCCTACAATGTAGGGACGAATAGTTGTCATCATGTGGAGTTGCTCTAAATTTGAACTTTGGAAATGTAAACATATATATATATATATATATACACATCTCGGTGGTGTAGTGGTTAGCTTCGCTGACTACGAATCCATCGGCCCCGGGTTCGAGACCCAGTGACGGCAGCCGGCGCGCAGCAAAACCCAGCTGTTTATCCTTCTACACACTAAAGTAGTTGGTAGATAAATGGGTACCCTAGGTGGCCTAGTGGCTAAGACGCTGGGCTGCTGGTGGGGGGTGGTTCGGATTCCACGTTAAACTGTAGATCTAAGGTGGAGTGACAAGCTTGACCTTGTCAGAATGAACAATTCGGCCGGAAGCTAACCAAAGGTGTGTGCATATATATATATATATATATATATATATTCATTAATTATAATAAGAAAAATATGACTGTCATGGTTAAATGACTAAGCATTGTTTCATGAACACATTGTACTTTAATTAAATTAATCTCGTGCTACTAAAATAAATAGGTACTTTGCTAATAGTAAAACAGTGAGTACAGTAATTACTGTTGCATAGTGAGTGTATGTGCAGCACAGTGTACGATTAATTTCACGACACGACATAATTGCATATTATTAAGTACGTTAATATAGCCTATCGTGGTACGATTGGAATTTTGAATATGGCATACTTTCCTCTTTCCGATTGCTATTAACTACTGTATTAAAAAGAAAAGTTGAAAATACTATATTAGATGTCCTTAAAGAAAATGTTTTTCAACCTGCGCGAAGCGGGAAGAGCTCTGCCCAAAAAATCGAAGTTTATTTTTCTGTCAAAAATTACAAAATATGTAAAATGAGACAGACCATTTTTTTTAACTGAAATCGCGTATAATATTAGACAATTGAAATTATTATCCGTTAATCGTAATCATCTTAATTGTAAACTATGTCTTTCAATGAGATATATTTGTTATCCATATAGACAAATAAGCGGTTTGTCGGTGGTAGAAAAAGACAGATAAGAGATGGAGTTGTACTTCGTTACGTTTCGGCACAAAGCCTTGCTCACACAGAATGACATGAATTAAACACACAATATTTAAATGCAGACGATCTTTTCCAAACCTACTGGACGAACATTCGTGGCTTCACCTGATTGGTTGGTTACTGTTGATGCTCCTTGGGCCCCGCCCTTTCTGTTAACTTCACCATAATTTTTCCCGTTAATTGGTTAAACACATAAATCCCTCCCTATGATTATATAACGTCAGGAAACGTGGTAAATCATAGAGAGGGATTTGTGTGTTTAGCCAAATTAACGGGAAAAATTATAGTGAAGTTAGCAGAAAGGGGCGGGGCCAAGGAGCATCAACAGTAACCAGCCAATCAGGTGAAGCCACGAATGTTCGTCCAATAGGTTTGGAAAAGATCGTCTGCATTTAAATATTGTGTTTAACTCATGTTGTATCGTGTGACCAAGGCTTTGTGCCGAAACGTAACGGAATATAATTCCATCTCTTATCTGTCTTTGTCTACCACCCTCAAACCGCTCATTTATATATATACTATTACAGTTCCCGTCGCTTCGCTGACGGTTAGACAGGCTAAACTACAGAAAAGAACGCAGCCGTGAAAATTTTGAGCTTCACATTGTGTCAACATTTCTGAATCTGGTATCTCCCAAAACCTCCTCACCCCCATTCATGCAACTTGGGGGCTAACCCCTCCCCCATTACCCCCACCCCTCCCCATTACCCCACCCATCCCCATTACCCCCACCCCCACCCTTCCCCCATTGCTAAACTACAGAAAAGAACAGTCATGAAAATCTTGAGCTTCACATTGCCGCCCGTAATAATTTCTGAATTTTTTTCTCACAATTCTGAAAGTGTGACGGACGGACGGACGGACAGACGGACAGCTCTCTTATCTATACTATAATAAGAGAGCTGTCTGTCCGTCTGTCACACTTTCAGAAATTGTGAGAAAAAATTGTGAGAAAAGAATTCAGAAATTGTATTACGGGCGGAAATGTGAAGCTCAAGATTTTCATGACTGTGTTCTTTTCTGTAGTTTAGCAATGGGGGAAGGGTGGGGGTGGGGGTAATGGGGGATGGGTGGGGTAATGGGGAGGGGTGGGGTAATGGGGAGGGGTGGGGGTAATGTGGGAGGGGTTAACCCCCAAGTTGCATGAATGGGGGTGAGGAGGTTTTGGGAGATACCAGATTCAGAAATGTTGACACAATGTGAAGCTCAAAATTTTCACGGCTGGGTTCTTTTTTTGTAGTTTAGCCTGTCTAACCGTCAGCGAAGCGGCGGGAACTGTACTTGTTATAATATAGATTAGGGATTGAAAATTAGTTCAATTTATCTACCCGGGTACCCGATGAGTCAAACGGACGGATATCCGGGTACCCGGTTTGCCGGGTATATATATTGTTTATTCTACAGTAGGAAAAAAAAAAATTCTATCTTCTAATAACGAAAACCAAAGCAAATCATTCATTTATTTCATTTACAAGTTACAACTCATCACTCTCTGTTTCCAAATCCACTAAAGTCATTTTTCTTTTTAAGAAAAGTATTGCTTCAGCAGTGCTAGGTGAAATTTATTTCTTAATTACTTATTATTAATCCCATTTGTGAAAAAACACTCTGCTGGAGTTGATGTTGCTGGAACGTATAAATATTACATAGCTAATTTAGCCAAATTTGGAAACTTTTCAGCATTTAACTTCCACAAAACAAACATACTCAACACAAACATGCACAATAACACCAAAAGGTGGCTGAGCAACTATCTCTCAGGAAGATACTCACATGTCACATTTAATGGCAAGTCATCCAAAAACAAGCTTTTCCGAACGGGGTCCCTCAAGGCTCTGTTCTCTCACCAACACTCTTCAACTTATACATGCATGACATTCCAAACACCCATAGATAACAAGCTTACCTTATCATCATATGCAGATGATATCACTCTAACATCCACCCACAACAACATCGACACCGCTACAAATAACCTACAAACATACATAAACAGTATACAAGACTGGCTCACACACAATAGACTCAAAGTAGCGCCCACAAAATCAACCATCACTTGCTTACAAGCAACACAAAAGAACACCAGGTAATTCCACAACTTACACTAAACAACATCAACATTCCACACACTCACAGAACCAAAATACTAGGTGTCACATACAACACATCATTATCTTTTGCAAACCACATTCAGGACATTAAAAACAAATGTACGTCAAGACTTAACACGCTTAGGGTACTAAACAGGCACAAACTTTGGACACCAGCAGGAAACAACATCACTCATCTACAAACAATATATTCGCTCAGTTATGGACTATGCTAGCCCATGCTGGGCACCCATTATCTCAAACACACACATAAACACCTTACAAAACAATACAAAACAACGCACTTCGTATCATTACAGGATGCACTCAAACAACACCAATAGAACACCTGCACACAGAAACAAAAATACTAAAAGTTAGGAACATTTAGACATGAGGGGAACACAATTCATGGCAGCAGCGACAACTAACCCACAACACCCTTGCCACTACATGTACAATCATGCACCAACACCTCGCACCATTAAGGTAACACCAGAGAGACATTATAACCAAATACTCCATTCCATACCACGCCCCACAGACATCACACAGTACAGAAAACACATACACACACACCTAACCCACAAAGCACTGACACGACTCGGTCCGAATGCGGTCCTAGGTGCGAAGCCGCCGCCCATTAACAGGTCAGAGATCAGCCTGAGCAGATCGGATCGAGTTAACTTAGCACGATTCCGATGTGGACATCACCCCAACTTATGGACATATAAACACAGACTAGACAACTCCATAGACGACACCTGCCACCTGTGCCAAGACACACCACAAACAATTGAACACATTATGACGGACTGTACCGCTCTAGCACAACAACGAACACAACACAACATCACGAGTGCGCTGAACCTCTGGTCCACTCCGGAGAGGGCGATCGGTTACCTGCGTGCCGCCGGCTTGCTCGATCAGGGTGGGCTGATCGGCTAAACAACAACAACAAAACAACCAAGCAATAGGAGTAATATCTTCAGGCTCCAGAATTAATTTTTCTATTGTTCAAATTCACTATAACTGGCGTTGTCAGCATCTTTAACACCACTTAAATACAACAAAATACTGACTTTACGTTTTTTTTATGGCTGTTCAACTGTATCTTCATTTAAAAAAGTATACATTTAATTTCATCGAAAACGCACATTTTTGATAAGTTGTTAAAAAAAACAAGGTTTTAAAGTGAGGATCTAATGCACTAGCTAACAATGGAACTGAAGTGCTTATATCAACTGTATTAGTTCTAAACCTTCCTATGAGTTCGTTACATATTACTACTTTAACATTTTTAACGATAGCATGGTCGCATGTTTCAGGCTTCAAATGAACATTTATACGGCCTAGTATTATTGGATATAAAGTTGAAGCAGACACATGACCTTCAACACTAAGTGAAAGAACCGGGTTCAAATTTTGACCCGGTTCTTTCATAACGGGTGGGTAGCCGGGTATCCGTTTCATTCCCTAATAATATATATATTATATATATATATATATATATATATTAGGGAGGAGACTATAGACACCAATCGACCAGGGAAGTACTCCGGGGGGGGGGGACGTTAGACAGAAGATAGGGAATGCTGAAACTCCCGTTTCTCCTGTCACTGTCCTCCTTAGCTGATCTTTTTCCGTGTCTCATCTACCCAGTGAGCAGTCTAGCATGCTCTCAAGCACACACTTCTCTCCCTATTCCTCACTACATACACATGCATCTATCTAAGGATTTAAAAGTTAGGAACCAATGCTTGGAGTCTTGCGCAAAAGCTAATAGGATGTTAGACTTCATAGCGCGTAATTTCGAACTTAAATCGAAGAATATTATATTGCCCCTTTACAAGTCCCTAGTCAGGCCTCATTTAGAATATGCCGTTCAGTTTTGGTGTCCGAATTTGCGAGAGGATATTGATAGGTTGGAAAGGGTTCAGCGACGCGCCACGAAACTAATTCCGTCACTACGCAATAAGTCTTACGAAGATAGGATTAAAGAGTTAGACTTGACTCGAAGCTAGGAGATTAAAGGGGGAGCTTAATGAAGGTTTCAAAATCGTTAATAAAATCGATAACTTAAATTTTGACAAATTGTTCATTTTCGATAACAGCAATACTCGTAATAACGGATTTATATTACGTGTCAGACGTTTCATTACTAACATCGCTAAAAACGTTTTTTACGTTTAAAGTTATTGATAAATGGAATAATCTTCCCGCGTCCATCGTGAACTCTACCAGCGTTAATATGTTTAAAAACTGTTTAGATAGGCATTTTAAAAATATTAACGTCGTTTAAAATAATAAAACAATTAGCAACAGGAGCTCTGGGGATGAT
Source organism: Bathynomus jamesi (assembly GCA_023014485.1). Lineage (NCBI taxonomy): Eukaryota > Metazoa > Arthropoda > Malacostraca > Isopoda > Cirolanidae > Bathynomus > Bathynomus jamesi. Next base: position 687,796 of record JAJOZX010000716.1, on the reverse strand, counting down.
GGTCGAGGTTTGAGTCTGTTGGCGATTAATGCCAGCTTGTGACATGCCAGTGTGTGATATGCCAGCAACGAAATTATATTAAAAAAAAAATTAGACTTAGATGTAGCTTGTAGAGTAAACTAACCCACTTTTTGTTATACTGTTCATGCTTTTTTTTCTTCTTTTTTTCTTATCTTATCTTTACTTGCATGTCTGTAGTTTGCATGGTATGACAGTGTTTGAGTTAAGACTGTGTTTGCATGGCTTGTAAGCGTTCTTATTTTACTTCTTTTCATGTTAACCCACGAATGATAGGTTTTGCTACTTACTTAACTCCTTATTCTCTTCTTTTAACCCCCTACTCTCTTCTTTCTCTCGGGCTAACCTTAGAGCGAGTCTTAGGGTCTTTGTTCGCCTTAGCTTCTGCAGATCTGTAGATCCTCCTTTCGGGATTTCGGTGAAACGTTTGCTATTGCACTAGACATATCGAAAGCTTTTGATAGAGTCTGGCACAAATCTTTAACTTCCAAACTGCCATCCTTCGGTTTCTATCCTTCTATCTGTACCTTCATCTCTAATTTCCTTTCTGGCCGATCTATAGCTGCAGTTGTAGATGGCCAGTGTTCTTCTCCTAAAGCTATTAACAGTGGTGTTCCTCAAGGTTCTGACCTGTCACCCACTCTTTTCCTTTTATTTATTAATCATCTTTTAATTCGCACTTCCTGTCCTATTCACTCCTATGCCGATGATTCCACTCTTCACTTCTCCACACGCTTCCCAAAGCGTCCCTCACAGCAGTCGCTTCATGATTCGCGTAGGACAGCTATGGGACACCTGACTTCTGATCTCTCAGCTATATCTGATAGGGGTACAAAAAACCTTGTGGCTTTTAATGCCTCAAAAACTCAGTTCCTCCATCTGTCTACGCGTCACAATCTTCCACACGACTATCCCCTTACCTTCAACAACACAACTGAATCTTTCCTCGTCTTTTAACATTCTTGGCGTTTCCTTTTCTCGTGATCTTTCATGGAAAGATCACATATACTCTCTTTCTAAAACAGCTTCTAAGAGGTCAGGTGTGATGCACCGCCTCCACGGTTTCTTCACCTCCACTCAGTTGCTGTCTCTGTACAGGGGTCTTTTTCGCCCCCGTATCGAATATGCTTCTCATGTGTGGGGTGGTTCAACCCACACAGCCGTACTTGACCGGGTGCAATCAAAGGCTTTTCGTCTCATCAATTCCCGCCTCTTACTGATTGTCTTCAATCCCTCTCTCTTCGCCGCAATGTTGCCTCACTCTCTCTTTCCTATCGCTATCATAACGGACGTTGTTCTTCTGAACTCTCTAACTGAATGCCTCCTCCTTTAAGGAGAGCACGCAGTACCAGACTTTCTACACCTTCTCATTCATTTTCTGTCCAACTATCTAATGCAAGGGTTAATCGGTTTTTTCAGTCTTTCATCTACTCAACCGGTGAACTCTGGAACAATCTTCCTCAATCCATCTTTCCTCCTGTCTTTGACTTCCCATCTTTCAAACGCAGAGTGTCTAGGCATCTCGAAAACCCCGGACCTTGATTTTGGCATTTGCCCTTGGCCCCTCCTTCCTGCATAATATATACACACATATATATATACCCTATATATATATATATATACAGGGCGTCCCAAAAAAATGTATACACACTTTAACAGCTGATAGCTCAATTGATGTTTCTTTCTTTCCAAGTTAAACCCATTAGAATTAATAATGGCAGTCAGACTAAGCTTTGAACAAAGGAAATTCATTCTAAAATGCTACTGGAAGTGTGAAAACGCAGTTGAAGTGCAAAGACAGTTTAGGAGGGAGTTTCAAACAGATCCACCAACGCGACTTACCATCACTCGAATTAGAGATAAGTTTGAAGCCGATGGAACTGTTCAGAATGTCCACAAGAAGCGTTCCGGAAGACCACGGACATCGACAAGCCCCACAAAGCAAGAAAGAGTACTGGAAACGTATCACCAAAGTCCAAGAAAATCTGTGCGGCAAGCGAGTCGTGAGGTAGGAATTTCAGAATCGTCTGTCCAACGCATTTTGCGCTGTCAATGGAAAAGTTACATTCAAGATTAGTCCATGCTATTAATGAAGATGATCCGGACCGAAGAGTGGAGTATTGCGAGTGGTACTTGGCACGATGTGGATGTGGATTGGACGAAGGGGTTTCGTAGAATACCCTCCGCGTTCACCAGACCTCACACCACTAGACTTTTTTTTATGGGGATACTTAAAAGACAAAGTCTACGCTATAAAACCTGCAACAGTCGCTGAATTGAGAGCAGCCATTGAACGAGAATGCACACAAATACCAAACGAAATGTTTCGTGATGTTTGCGATTCCATTGCTTCGCGTTATCAGCAGTGCCTGGACCAGAACGGACGTCAGTTTGAAAACAGGCGTTGACAAAACAATTAAATAATGTCTGTAGATTCTATTACATTTTGAAAATGAAATGTATTTTAATAAACACTGCCTTTATAAGTATTTAAAGTGTGTATACATTTTTTTGGGACGCTCTGTATATATATATGTGTGTGTGTGTGTGTGTGTGTGTGTGTGTGTGTGTGTGTCTGCTTCGTGTTTGTTAATCTTCTTATGTTCAACTGAACTAAACACAAAGTAACACACACACAGTTAATTTCATTGTTTTGTTGTAATTGCAACTAATGATGAGTCAAATTCACTTAACCCTATATGGACAACTGTTACATATTTCTAACCTTTCACATACACGCATTTACTAGAAAAACTCTTGTTACTCCGATTAAATGATTTCCTATGGACGTCTCCTAATCAGTTTGGCTTTAAAAGGTCCCACTCAACTGACCTGTGTATCTATGTACTTAAAGAAACAATATCTAAATACATTGACAGTAATTCAACTATTTATAGCTGTTTCCTTGATATAAGTAAGGCATATGATAGGGTGAACCACAATATTTTATTTGCAAAACTAGAAGACAGGAAGGTTCCCATGTACATATTAAATTTATTGAAATTTTGCTATTCCCACCAATCTTTCACTGTTAGGGGGGCAATGTACTATCCGAGTGGTTGGCTCCTCTTGCGGGGTGAGACAAGGCTCCTTGCTCTCCCCTATGCTGTTTAATGTGTATATTGACGGATTAATTGCTTCACTTAATGAGGCAACAGTGGGATGTTGTATAGATAACACAAGGATAAATAACTTAGTTTATGCGATGATATGGTGTTAATAAGTCCCTCTGTTAAAGGTCTGGATCGGCTACTAAACGTCTGCGAAGTGTATTCGCAGAAACATGATATTCTTTTTAATGTTACAAAAACTAAGGTTATGCAATTTCATCCTAAAAGCTGTAATCAGCCAGTTGATATAAGGTTTAAAATGAATGGTGAAGTAATTGAGGAAGTACAAGAGTTTAAGTATTTGGGTCAAACTATTACCAGCTCCTTGAGTGATGACTCGGATATAAGAAAACAATCTCGAAGCCTGTGTGCTAAAGCGAATATGACCATAAGGAACTTTCAATTCTGTACAAGTGAAGTTAAAGACACACTCTTTCATACTTTTTGCAGTAATATATACGGACAGCAACTCTGGGTGAATTATAAAAAAGGTTCTGGCAGAACCCTAAATTTGCTGTACAACAGGTCTTTTAGACTCTTACATAAATTACTCCCGAGATGCTCAGCTTCGCAAATGTTTGCTACCCGCAATGTCCCGAGCTTCCCGGAGGTAACAAGACGTGCTCAACACAGTCTAATGCAAAGAATTAAAAAATCAACCAACCCGATCATCCAAGCTATCCATGATTCCTGCCACTTATCCTCTAAGCTATGGACTTCTTGGTACGAAAACGTCTGTCTGTAGCTCCACTTAACTTCGACATTACAGTATTATTTCTAATCAATTGTATATATTTCTATCCTTAGTATATGAACTGTCATTGTATTAATAATATTTGTCATATGGACTATAGTCTGCCAATAAACCTTTTCATTTTCATTCATTTATAACTTAACCCAACAGAAAATTCTGTCCATATAGGGTTAAGTACGAGGTTGCAAATGGAATTAAAACTTTCAATGCTTAAGATACCAGATGTGTATACTCACTTTTCCGTCCTATCCAAGCTTTACATAACTCTTCCGATAGGAATGACAACTTTTGGGTCTTCTCATAAGAACGTTCAATTATTTATCGTGTGGGTTTCCCGCAAGTTTGACAGACGCTACCACTGTACCACCCTTTCAATGAACGGATTACCTATCCACCTCTAACCAAGCCTTCCATCGTCACGTCGGAAATAGTTCGGGAGCTGTTTTTGCCTCGAAATATGTACAGTATTGTAGTATCATTTTGGAAAAGGGTATTACGAGAAACACCGCTCTATGGCCGAGGTCTAACATTAATTAATGTTACACGCATGCTATTTTTCTTTATTTTTAATAACCTTCAGGAATGAGTTTATTGTCTATATACTGTGAATATCTATATTTTTTGTTTGAAATATAGAAGTGAAAAAGTTTATTTAGCCTATAATGTAACCTCTAGGTCTAGGTTTAATTACAAGGAAGTCTATTCTATATATTTTAAATATGTTTTATATGTTTTTACAACATATAACGAGTAATTTATTGAAACTATATATTTATTTTCCATATATAGGGTTCCAAAAAACCTTAGCCCCCCATTTGCAGCTTACATGTTTACTTATATCGAAATAGTTTTTAGTGATTATAAAAATATATAAAATTCTTTATTTATTGCAGGTATTAAAATTACTCTAGCTGATAAAGTGATAATATAATGGTTTCTCAATTAATTGGTGATTCGGAGAGGCAACGTGTGATAGATCGCATACGAGCAATAACATTTCGGGACGCTCGTGATGCTGGAGCCACCTTTATAACACGTTCATGGGTTGCCAAAAAGTTGCGAAGAAGTGAGGACTTCGTCAAAAGAAATTGGAATAAAACTTTGGATGAATGTGAAATGGATACAACCAAATCTGGGCGCCCAAATTTGCCACTCTCTCAGGAAACAAAGGACATCATTGAAAGCGGTACGCGTAAGCGGAAAAACATCTGTGCTAAACTTTCTAGAGAGATTGAAGTGTTGAGAGGAAAGATCGTTAGTGAGATCATTCGACTGTACCGTCATAGGCAAGGTTTAAAGCCTTGGCATGAACTTCCAAAGCCAAGAAAAACTCAACTTAACATCGATGACAGAATGTGGTTTGCCCATTATCTTGAAGATTAGGATGTGGATGATTTAATGCATTTAGCTGTCTCCGATGAATTTTTTATGTAACACGTCGGCCTAACTACCAAAATGATCGAGTGTGGGCCACAACACCAGATGAAATCGATGACAATGAACATTATCGCGAATTATTAAAAAGTCCAGACTGTGTTGGTGTGTTTGTTTTGTTCACTGCAAAGAAGCTCATGTGGGTGCTGAAGCCAAATGGTCAGAGTTGGGATGGACAATATTTTCGTGATATTATTCTATCCCAGCATGTCATTCCTTTTCTAAGAAACCCAAACAATGTTATGGATGTCGATCAGGTCACACTTCTGCACGATAAGGTCCCCTGCTTTAAGGCACTAGCCACTCAACAGTTGTTGCGGAACCATGAGATCGATTTCTTTGGAAATGAAGAATGGCCAGGAAATTCTCCTGACCTGAACGTCTGTGAACACATTGGATCAGTTATAAAGGACAAGGTTGAATGTCTCTTGTTTCAAGAACCTGCAGCAAATCGATTTTCGAAGGATACAATGACGCAACACATTGAAACTGTTTTAGCAAATTTGCGTAACAATCAAGATCTATTCACGTCACTTTTGGCAAGCTACCCAAAGCGAATTCAGGCTGTCTTGGAAGCCAATGGCGGGAACATCAAGTTTTAATTGTTTCTCATTAAATGCAGGATTAAATTCTCTTTTGTAAGGTATGTTTAGTTTTACTTTACCTCTAATGGTTTAGGCCATGGGCAGTGGGGGCTAAGGTTTATTGGAGCCCCGTAAATGGATTTTCTATTAGATACGATAAAATAAAAGAGCATTTTGGAATACGCACACACACACACACACACACACATATATATATATATATATATATATATATATATATATATATATGTGTGTGTGTGTGTGTGTGTGTGTGTGTATGCAGTAAAATCACAAAATAACACGTGATCTTATTAATAAGCAAACAACCACAGGGAAAAAGGAAAAAAGAAACACGAATTCCGAGCGCTTTCCTGATATATTCACATTTTCAAGGACAAGAGAGAAATATGTGAATATATCACGAAAGCGCTCGCAATTCGTGTTTCTTTTTTCCTTTTTCCCTGTGGTTGTTTGCTTATATATATATATATATATATATATATATATATATATATATACAGTATATTATATTTATATTCTCACAGGGACGAAGACAGGGGGGCTACGGGGCTTTAGCCGCCCCCGAAATAAAATCATGTTTGATATTTTTATACATTACTTAGTAAGTACGCGATGCCAAGTACCTTCTGCACATGTTTAATTATTGTAATACATTTAGGAATGTGTTTTCACTCATTTACACACTTTAATAATAATTCAGTGGCGTGTGGTGGGTACGTCTACAGGGTAAGCAGTATTGCGTGCGAGCACGCTCACTATATGTACATATTATATAATTATAGTAATTATAGTAGCTAATGATAAACTTCATAACTGGCTAGTGGGTATTGTACTGTAGACTATTCTGAAAAATACGGTACTGTCTTTAATATCTTCAATAAGATTTTTATTAGGGAAGGCGGCGCTTACCTAGCTTACCCTGAATGCACGCCACTGATATATATATATATATGGGATGAATTTCACAATTAAACACGTGAAACGAATAAATGATACAAACCCACAAGGAAAAAGAAAAATTATTCCAAGGCCTTTCGTATATTCAGAAGTACATTCCCTGACGAGGTGTACTTCTGAATACATGAAAAGCCTTGGAATCATTTTTCTTTTTCCTTGTGCGTTTGTATCATATATATATATATATATATATATATATATACAGGGTGTTTGAAAACTTTCTGTACAAATTGTAATGGGGGATAGGCAACACCAAGACAAACCCTTTTCGTCTATAAGTGTATGTCCGCTGACGTCACCATTCGGCGCGAGAGGGCGCCGCTGCAATTGGCTAAAAGGTGAAGTGGGCTAGACTCGCGCTTGCCACGGGCATTCTTAAATCGGACGTAGTACGCGTAACATGGAGCGCTTCACGACTGCTGAGATGGCTGACATGCATATGGTGTATGGGGCTGCCAATGGAAACGGAAGAGCTGCTGTGAGGTTGTACCGACAGCGCTTCCCAAACAGACGTGTGCCAAACCACCAAACGTTTGCGCATTTGCATCGGCGACTGCGAGAAACTGGAACATTCCATGCAAACATGCATGACACTGGTCGGGAGAGAAACGTGCGCACTCCTGACATGGAAGAAGAAATCCTACGGCGATTTTAGGACAATCCAAGCGCAAGCACGCGAGGTGTTGCACGTATCCTCGGTGTGAACCACGACCTGGTCTGGAGAGTGTTGCACGAGCAGCAGTTACATCCGTTTCATCGTCAGAGAGTCCAGGCATTACAACCTCGGGATTACCCTCTTCGTGTGGAATTCGCACGCTGGTTTCTGCAGCAGACAGCGGTGCAGCCTAATTTTCCGGCTTATGTGCTGTTCTCAGATGAGGCCTGTTTCACACTGAGGGTGTGTTTAACATGCACAATTCTCACGTGTGGGCGCACGCAAATCCACATGCTACACGGGTGCATGCTCATCAAGAACGGTTCGCCGTCAATGTTTGGGCGGGTATCGTCCATGGCAAGTTGCTGCTCGTGCAACACTCTCCAGACCAGGTCGTGGTTCACACCGAGGATACGTGCAACACCTCGCGTGCTTGCGCTTGGATTGTCCTCAAATCGCCGTAGAATTTCTTCTTCCATGTCAGGAGTGCGCACGTTTCTCTCCCGACCAGTGTCATGCATGTTTGCATGGAATGTTCCAGTTTCTCGCAGTCGCCGATGCAAATGCGCAAACGTTTGGTGGTTTGGCACACGCCTGTTTGGGAAGCGCTGTCGGTACAACAACCTCACAGCAGCTCTTCCGTTTCCATTGGCAGCCCCATACACCATATGCATGTCAGCCATCTCAGCAGTCGTGAAGCGCTCCATGTTACGCGTACTACGTCCGATTTAAGAATGCCCGCGGCAAGCGCGAGTCTAGCCCACTTCACCTTTTAGCTAATTGCAGCGGTGCCCTCTCGCGCCGAATGGTGACGTCAGCGGACATACACTTATTGACGAAAAGGGTTTGTCTTGGTGTTGCCTATCCCCCATTACAATTTGTACAGAAAGTTTTCAAACACCCTGTATATATATATATATATATATATATATATATATATATATATATATATATAACATTGAAACTGTTTTAGCAAATTTGCGTAGCGATCAAGATCTATTCACGTCGCTTTTGGCAAGCTACCCAAAGCGAATTCAGGCTGTCTTGGAAGCCACTGGCGGGAACACCAAGTTTTACATTTAGGAATGTGTTTTCACTCATTTACACACTTTAATAATAATTCAGTGGCGTGTGGTGGGTACGTCTACAGGGTAAGCAGTATATTATCTCCTCCCGAAAAGAAATTCTGGCTACGCCCCTGTATTCTCAATGTTCGAGGTATACGTGTCAGTGGCTAAATGGGAGAAAAAGTTTTACTGCTTTACACAAATCACCGCTCCACCAATACACCCATTCGGGGTACGATCAGCGAACAGCATCGCCACTAGTTTATAGAGGGTGTGCGTTTAGAGAGGTATATAAAGGGTGAACGTACTGACGAGGCTCCCGTACGTGGTTCATCACCACTGGAAGCAGCAATGATTTGCGTTGTTATAAATTAAATATGGTACAGTTTTCAGCCATTGGGATTATTTGGTGTTGCGTAGATCCAATACTAGTACACCTCTAACTATGTGTCCCATAAATAACATCATGGTCACTCTAAAGGAATGGAATTGGCATGCGATTTGAAATTACAACAATTAAAACAGTAATTTCTAATTTAAGTCTTCCTCAAGATTTTTCTCACGATGATGCAGTGGTTGGTGTAAATGGTACGAGAAGGATGAACGGTCTTTTCATTCCAATATGGTTGTTCATAAAGTCCGCATACATGTTGAAATTTGATTTTTGTTTCGTTCCTTGTCCGCACGCAAAAATGAAATATTGGAGTGTGTGTGTGTGTGTGTGTGTGTGTGTGTGTGTAAGCAACTGAGTATAAGCGAGGTCGCGTGTGTGTCAGTTCACAGATATAGTGGGGTTATATTTTTGTGAGGTAACACTTTTGGTATCTCAAAGCATGAAAAAAATTATATTAAAAACCTAGAAATATATCGTTATGACGTCGGAAAAAAGATACGCTAGTTCTGTTTAGGTTAGGTTAGGTTAGGTTAGGTTACGCTAGGATAGTTAATCGGTTGAAGCGAGTTTAGTTTGAGTTGTTAGGTTGTTTAAGGATTTCTCGCCCTCAAATGTATCTGAGTCACTTATTTCACCCTTGGTTCGGTTTTTGGGAGGAGTTAAGTTAGGTTAATTAACTTCTTAAATATAATAAATTAAAAAACTGGTACCTCACTTATGCTGAGATGCGCACTGTGTGTGTGTGTGTGTGTGTACACCATTTGACTTTCAGGTTTCCTTTGTTCAATACAATTTTTTTTAAATGATTTTCTTTAAAAAAAAACCTAAAACGGAATCAGATTTTAATTCCCATAATTTTAGAGCTACAAACACGACGACAGTAACAAGTATTATTATTATTATTATTATTATTATTATTATTATTATTAAAATACAAAATTAAGGTTGAGTTTATCTAAAATGAATAAAGATTACCAAAATAATAATGATGTTAAAATTAGACGTAGTCGCGAGGAGCGTGAGGAGGCCATTATGCAAATAAGATTGAAGATAAGTGAAATTAAATATTAAATATTTCTTCCTTGATAACAGACTGTAAACAATTTCTTCGCGACGAGGTTTACCCTTACATGCAACGCACTCTCGCGGACATTTTCTTAATTACCGTGAGGAAAGGTGGTTGCGAAAAAGTCTTTTTAATTTCATGGTGATGGCACATACACGCAATGCACGTTTGAGACAAACTTCACGTATCCAATTTTCTATAAACTATCTTTTACCGATGGTAAAGCAAGCGCAGTTTCGGGAAAAAAGTTCGACTAGAAAAAATTTGTAAAGAACAAAAAACGAAACTAGTCAATAATGAGAGGGTTTTCTTTTGCAGAAATGTTATTGTTACCAAAAAAAAATAAAATATTTAAAGAAAAACAGATTATTACAAATTAGTAATTTTTTTATGGGCGAACTTTTTTCCGAAACTGTACATTTTATTCAATACCAGAAGGTACTAAGTAGCATCTACTACTTTTTGGATATGGCCTTAATGGGATTTAAATAATAATTCGCGCACATCAGTTTAGAAGAAATCTACTTTTAAACTGGTGATTTGCCTACTTTGTGTCACGACAATATAACATCCACTACCCCTATTTCCCCACACGAATTGGGGTTGGAGATAAGTGGCCAGCCCAAATACAACAGCGGCGCGGTCCACTCTCCGACCAATCGGCCAATGGGAGTTTTTATAGACTTTGCATTATGGGGGCAAACATCATCGTATTTAGTTGGAGGGTTAACCGTCCTCCGCGTTCGGATGATGTACCGACCCTTAGATGGCTCAGATCCAGAGTAAAGCCATAATTCCCCTCCGTCACGTGACTTTTGCGTTACGAAGGAGGCTAAACATCTCCAGATATTACTATTCTTATATCCATAGTACGTAACTACCGATATACAGTGTCCCATAAATCCCATTATATACAGATGCGTTATACATATATAAATAAGGTTCAGGGGTAAAGAAAGTTATAGAACACCCTGTATTTTCCATTTTAGTGAAACAGTGTAAACAGTAAGCGATGAATGATGTGAAGTGGTCATAAAACCGTCTTTATCGTCATAAAACTTATCAACGCTATTTCGGTTGATAACGCAAAACAACACTCTATTAAATGAACACCTCTCACTAAACACTTTACAGTATACTGATGTCACCTTAACTATCAACACGAGTTTACTCACCGAGTACATAAATTACATTTACATTATTTTATTCAATTATATATATATATATATATATATATATATATATATATATATATATATACACCACACCTGGGAGGAGCCTCATTTTTCATTGCTTGTTTTCTCTCCTCCTCTTGTGCGGACACTCTTCTAAACAAGCGTCGTTCTTTACATTAATTATACTGTGTCGTTTGCAAATTATATATATATATATATATATTAGTAGGAATAGATGAACAAGTGCCACAATCATCTTGGTTTATTAATCATAATTTAACTTTACGTTTCGAGATTAACTCATCTCATCATCAGAATCTGTAATTTTAAAAACATACATTAGTTGACCAAAGGATCAAAACAATTTACATTCAACATTTTACAACACATAAAACACTCCACATACAAAATTTTACGGCACAAATACATCAAAGCTACATTAGTTATAAAACATGAATGGGGTTCTTTCTAAGAGACTAAAGCAGTATACAACTCTAAACTCTTAAAGACAGATCGAGACAAGCATCAGATAATGTACAACTTTGTATGAAAAAATTCATTGTTTCTAACGAATTCACTTCAGTTGCAGAAAAATGCATCTTCAATTTAAAAAATTGCGCACTAAGTACAAATTACAAATATTTATAAATTAGAACGGCACTTTTGCAATCTAAGGTATTTTTTTATTAAAGTTTACGACGACGAAAATGTAATAAGTAATTCAGTGCGAGCTCGGACCGTGAACTTTAAAGGGAGTCGATATTATTGGCATCTAAAAAGATGAGATCTTTAATCTGGGATGGTTGCGCGTTATTTCCAAAACTGAATAAATTTGGGAAAAAATATTTGGGATAAGAATTGTGAAAGGCCATTTTTAATATCCGAATGCAAGAACGAACTCTAAAGCAACAACGGATCATAAAATAATGAAAAAATCCCAATTAGGGGATGAGAGACTGGTGCGAGACAATGCTCCAATTACGGCCAACCAATTCAAAATAGTTTATTGATCAACAAATCAATCATGTGGTTAATAACGGGTTTCGATTCCATTTAAAGGACATTCATATATGAATGACGGCTTCAAAGGACTGGGATACGCTTATCTTATCATTTCAATGACGTGATGAACGTTTCTCCAACATTTTAATTCTTTTTATTTAACGGGTGTGTTGAAATTTAAATAATAATAATAATAATAATAATAATAAGAATAATAATAAGAATAATAATAAGAATAAGAATAATAAGAATAATACTAAGAATAAAACCACTTCTGTCTAAATTTATACGAGGGCCACTCAATATATTTTGCCCCACCTTTTTTTTTCTTTCCAAGTTTCATTGTAAGTTCCAGAAATTTTGTACACTAGTAGTTACATACCCTTTTTACAAGTTTTTATTTTTCTACATAGTCTCCATCCTTTTCTACGGCTTTCCTCCACCTTGAGAAACAAGGGTGGTAAAAGTCCGCTGGGTTCCGCTGGAGCCACCTCTTAACCTCCTCAACAACTTCATCGTCACTCTGAAACTTTCTTCCACGAATAGCATCCTTCATTGGCCCAAACAAATGAAGTCTTGAAGGTGCCAGATCCAGGCTGTATGGAGGGTGGGGTAACACAGCCAAGCGCATTTTTGTGATGGCCTCTCTTGTTTGCAAACTGTTGTGTGGTCTTGCGTTATCGTGCAAAAGAAGGACGTCTTCCAGTTTTCTCTCCGGTTGAACTCGCTTTATGTCTCTGGAGGGTAGCAATATATGCCTCCGAGTTGATTGTTTGTCCTTTCTTCATAATGTCCACCAGAATCACCCCTTTCATGTCCCAGAAGATGGTGGCCATAACCTTTCCTTTCCTGCAGAGGGAGCCATTTTGAACTTTTTTTTGCGTGGGGAGTCTGCGTGATGCCACTCCATGGATTGGCGTTTTGTTTCAGGTTCAAAGTGATGTACCCAAGTCTCATCCAGTCATAATTCGTGAAAGGAAGTCATCCCCTTCTGTCTCGTATCGAACCAACGATCAGAAGCAATTTCTTTTCTTTGGGCGACCGCTGCGTGGTTCATCATCGAGGCTGGCTCTCCTCTCCGATGATCTCACACGTTTAGACCAGCGTCCAACTGTGTGTGCTTCGATCAACAACAGCATCTCCGTAAACGTTTTGTAGACGTTTGTGAATATTTCCAACCGCTTCCTTCTCTGCGGTTAAGAACTCGATAACAGCTCTCTGTTTACGACGCACATCACTGTCAGACGCCATTTTTGAAACTGCGTTAACCATCGGTTTTATACAAGGACGTTTAAAAGCGGTTTTATACGAGGGGAGGTTTAAACTGGAAAAATCCGGTTATGTGAAGCGTAGAAAGTTCAAACTTACGGCCCAAAAGACATTTCAGCCCCATAGCCTATTATTTAGCTAAGAAAAAAGGGTGGGGCAAAATATACTGAGTGCCCCTAGTATTTTATACCTTTGGCATTTTTCCTCAAGTAGATTTGTTTTAATTTCAGTTTGTTTAGGTTTGTTTCAACTACATTTTAACTTTATTGTTTTATAGTCTGTTTGCAACCATAAAAAAAAAAAATTGTAGGACTAAAATCAGGTAATCATACTACGCACTTGCTACATTGTAATTACTACTGACTATAGGAGGCGTCACTTCCAAAAACATCTGGTCTACCATATGCAATTTTCAGAATTCTGGTTTATATATTGCTGCGACGGCAAATTTGTGTACCGAAATCGCTTACTAAAACAAAATCAGAAATTTTAGTTTTAAGATTTTGTTGTTTAAATCTTTAAAGCAAAGTAGTTTAGATTATTGTTATTGAAAAATATCACTAGGTTTCTTGCTACAGGGTTAAAAAATAAAATGTTTCAAATTGTTTAAAATTCGTTCGATTTTTATTTTTGTCTTCTCACGGTAATTGTATCACCCAGGTCAGCCTTGAGGTAAAAGTTTATGGTGAGATGGTTTGTCTTCTCTTCGTTTCGTGGTTAAACGTTTGGAAACTGACTTCGAATCCACTTGTTAAATTGGACCATAACGTTGGTCATAAATTTGAGAAACCAAGTGGCTTCGAAGAAAGGACTATTTTAAGTTTATTTTTAAGGAAAAGGAGGAGCTTTCCTTTGAATGAAGGGAATGTCAATGTACAGTCAAAGGAAAATGATTCTTGTAACACCCAGTGAGAAAAAAGGGAAACTACTCCTTCCCTTATGTACGGATGAACACCTTCGTGGGAAAGACCTTATGTAATGAAAATGGTTTTGATAAGTCATTCAGAGTACTGTAAGGCGGAGTTCTTGAAATTTTAAGGGGTAACTTAGAAATAACTTAGATTTCTAAGTTAGTTGCAGTTCCATCCTCAAAAGTTAAAGTGGCATGTAAACAAATAAATCTTTAAACTCTATGGCATGAATAAAAATTTCTAAGTTGAGTTAAAACTGTTTCACGTTGCACGTAAATCTGAATTGCCTTTGTTTTACGCGAACTTAGTTGGAATAGCTTAATTAATGTTAGCCGACAGACAAAGAATTTTGTGGAATTTCTTTAATTTAATTTTGTTCATATTAAATGTTAAACTTGTAAGTTTGCGAAATATTATGTTTCCTCAGGGGAGAGTACATCTCTTGTAGTGATCTCGTTTTCAAGGGAAACCCGTGAAGTTAGTGCATGACCTTTGTGAAAATTTATTTGATCTAAATGACGGACTTTTTTTGGGTAAAACCTGCGGAATTCGCGTAGGACTTTTGTGAGTAAATTTCTTAAATTTTTTGTCCGTAAACTACTTCTGTACACGTATTCTTAGATTTCGGAATTTGAATTTAGTGCTATTTCTAGAGTTACACGCAAATAAAAAAAATCCTCTGTATATATGCTTTTTGAGACTTAAATACTCGCAAACCTTTCCTTTAAATTGAGAATTTGAGTTTTTGAAACAAAATTTGTAATCGCACATCAGTATATTTCTTTTCAATTTATGTCCTATTTTGAGTGAAATAAAATAAACTTTATATGAGGGAGAGTGTTGTTTTACGGTACCTTGCAATAGGCCTCTCTTGTAAGCTGAGGGTAAATTAACACTGAAATTCGAGATTCAAAGTGGGCTTCAAGTAAGCCGAGAAAAACTACGCCTTAAAATTGAAAGGCCATCCGAGTGGATAGGCAGTCATCCTGAAATAAACGAATGCGTGCGCACACTAAGTGCAACCGAAAAAGGAGTGGCACCACAATATATATATATATATATATATATATATATACACGTCTTCAGTATATAAGAATCCTTGGAAGAGAGACTATTTGTAGTAAATATTTGTACACCGACATTTTTTACGATTCGCATGTGGACGCTTCAGACTTAGTGGAGACGTTTGTATTTGAATGAAAATTAGTAAATTAAATAAAATAAATATGTAGAACATGAAAACGGGTTCATCGACCTCACACACACACACACACACACACACACACACACACACACACACACACACACACACATTTCAATTACATTATTGTAATAAAGCTTTCAGAATAAGGACTAAACCAACTGATTCACCAATTTACAATTAAGAACAAAAAATATATAAATTTTCGTTTTTACCAAAAAATGTTTCAACTGCTGAAAAGCATATTTTCAGATTTAAAAAATTGGTAATTATTACATAATGGAAGAGTTTTTAGAGTATTCAACAGTTAGAATGATCGCTCCCCAATTTAAGTCACTATTTCTTAAGTGTTTACGACAACTTTAACGGAAGGGACCTACGGATTACGTGGAATCCGAACCACGGGTCGCTACGTAATTTGGACGGTCCCCTATCCAACTACTCGCCAAACCCAATGTCGCTTAACTTCGTTGATCGACTGGAAGTGGCATTACGACACGACGTAGCCCCGACAAAGATGGGGCTTCATATGATAGTTCACTTCGATATTTGGTTGGTGAACGAAAAAAAAGCAATGAAAAGCATACAATAATGAATTTATTGAAAACTGAATAAAAATGGATGAGTTTCTTTATAATTGCCATTTAAAATACTCTTTTTCAGTGATGGATATAAATCCCATCCAGTTCAATTTCAACTTGTGTATACAGTAATTAAGTACATAATCTACGGGGCTTTCTGCGTAGGAATCTGCCTTATAAAAACCACAAACTTGCTGCTGGGACTGTAACCAGTCATAAACAGAACCTATTCTTTAGCAGTATTTAAGGCATAAAATCTTGGAAAACTATTTTCTGGGTAAAAAATGGCACGAAAATGAAACAATTGAATTTCCTCCCCAACTGTAAACTGTCCGTGTTTTGCGTACGAATGTGTTTAAATATTTTGTGATTATTTTAGCTACGATACAGACTTCAGTTTTGAAAGTATAGAAATTCATTTATCAATTAAGTTCAGACGTTCACTTAATTTCAAACAATTCTCAAAACTTCGCTGCTTTCTGGAACATTTGCAAAGTCATAAAGTACAGATTTACGAAGCCTTTTCCCGTTACAGACTACTAAGTGGGATAAACCTTTCGTCATTATTTATACCCCCCCCCCCTTCAGTTTCTGACACTTCTGAGTGTGCTTTGAACTTACGCTCAATTTTATGCAGTAATATAAAGGGTGACAAAGTTCGGGATCAAAGGAACAGCTTCGGAGCAGTTTCTTTTTACTATATTTCTCATTGATTCCATACTTTGTGTTTACTTTCTATTATATTATATGAAAGGACGTATATGTGAAAGGTATCCCAACACCCCCCTTTTATACCGAGACTAGACCTTTTACAAAATTTATATCCATTATCTGCTATATTTACGCTATACAGGGTGGTCCAAAAGTCCATATATTTTGCTGAAATAATAGTATTTTGGGATAAAATGTAGTAACATAATTAGATGTATATTTATTTATCAAGCTTAGGTCTAAGATTCGACGTGAACACCATCAGTGTCTCTGCAATTCTCAAACCTGTCTACTGCATTGGCCTGCATTGCCTACTGCCTAGGACCCGTTTCCACCATGTCCAATCCAGCGATTTGGTAAGAGCTCATCAAGGTACGATCGAACGACGTTTGCATAGTGACATGGAACTCCATCTTGTTCAAAGACAACAGTGTCGAGAATGCCATCTGAACGAAGCTGGGGTTCAAGAAACTGCCGAAGCATGTCAAGATAAATTGACCCTGTTACTGTAGCTTCTCCAAACAAAAAAGGTCCGTAAATCTTCGATCTTGTCATACTATGCGAGGCTTTCCTTTTAATTTATAGAGTTACGGGTTACCAGAGACCTTAATATTCATTGTAGACAAGCCCAAGGATTTGTTTCAAAGGCATCTTTTATCAATTCGACATTTTCTTGCCTCATCATGAATAGATCCTGTTCTTTTAAATTTATTGACCAGCTCGCGAACTGCTTTGTCTGTAGGTCCTAGTTTGCGAAATCTTTCGAATTTTTCTCGAATTTCTTTGCACTTCTTTCCTTGGATACGTAGTGTTACTATCATCACACGTTCTTGTACATCCATCATCATATATGGCCTGTAGAAAATAAGATAGAAATATGTCAGCAAAAAAAAAAAATAGGGACTTTTGAACCACCCTGTATTAATCTATTATTATATTACTTCATCGTTTAAACATATCTTCCTATGCCGTTAATGTCATTCATAATTATAATTAAGGATAATGGGCTACGTAGTTGAATGAGAGAGGGTCTGGGTAATAGATGAATGATTGCCCTCTGGGTCCGATGATGTAGCGACCCGCGGTTTGAATTCCACGTTCTTCCTGTCATTTAGTATGGAGCCCGGATCATGGATTTAACAATGATAAAAAAATTAATTAGTCAATGTGTCCCTTATATTGCCGCATCAAGAGCCTTGAAAGTTACATTTTTGTTCCGAGTCAAAATCACGAGTTATTATTTTTCAGAAGAAAATCGCTTTTGTCTGACACCACTTCAGCGCACAGGCATTAAAATCATAATTATGAACTTTTATTAGTTCAATTAGCATAATTCTTAAATTACAGGTTTTAATATATATGAAAAGATCTCCAAAAATTTACGTGTAAATTCCTTTTTAACTTCTCCATATTTTCAAAGGAAACCGTAAATCTTTTGGGGTTGTGGCTGTTCCTTTCTCGCCAATCAAAGCTTTACGATTAAATCTGAGATTTAAAGGATTTATGGAGACGTCATTACTTAATGACAATTAGGAAAAGTAACATTAAATTGTTCTTCAGACTTATTATACAGTAGTTACGAACTATGCGAGGCTTTTCTTTTAATTTATAGAGTTACGGGTTACCAGAGACCTTAATATTCACTGTAGACGAGCCCAAGAAAGAAGCAAAATATACAAAAGACAAGGCTATCCTTCCTCTGCCAACAACAACTGCTGACAAGATTTATTGGAAGGCAGGAAAAAAATTATAATGAAAAGAATAGTTTCCGAGTTCATTCACACCATGAGTACACTTATCTCGTGTACCCAATTTAATCTACACCAAGCTTTTTTTTAAGGACTGTTCATATATTTATTACATACGAGAAGAGGTCATTTTATCGCCAAAGGCCATCGTGCTGAGAGACTTTCTTTAAAAATTATTTATATTGCTATCTTTCGCACCGAAATTAATAAGATAAGGGAAGGTGATCCAAAGGCACCTCCGGCTGATCAGCACACCCCAATTTAAGTATTCCCAGGAAAATATACGTGATATGTGATTTCACCCCCATTTAAATATGTATATATATCAGGCATGGGGCAATTACTTGATCAATGTAATTAATTACAATTACTTGACATATTCTATTACAATTACTGTAGATGGTGAAATACTTAATTACAATTACAGTTACTTGGTAAATTAATTAATTACAATTACATAGAATTGCATTTCTTCATATACATACACACGATTTGATTTATGCCATGCTTTTTAACCTACAGTACGTATTTCAATTCCATTTTCAGTTTTGGCCATCATCTTCAATGAAAACTAAACTAAATAATATTAGGTTAATAAAATGTACTCTTCTTTTTAACATTGCACGGAACTGTGTTTTTCATCAAGCAGTTCTTACTATGGACAATTGGACATTGGACATATGTGATATGGTCTAATGAAACCAAAGATAAGGCGCTCAAAAAATATTAATACAAGACAAAAGAACTGGCATTCATTTTATCAAAATAATAAGGGCAAAAAAGTGGCACTTTAGTTAGGAACATTTGAAATAAATGGAACATTTTATTTCAAATAAAAGGAATAACATTTTATTTCAAAAGAAAGCTCCCTGAGACATGATCAGCAAGTATTGTACAGCTTTCAATCTGCTTAGGAGGCCGAAAAAACAATGTAATTGATTGTAATTGTATCAATTACCTTGGTTTCTCAATTTAATTACAATTACTTACCAATTACATGAAAAAATTTAATTAATTACAATTACAAATTACAAAAATTACAATTACCCCATGCCTGATATATATATATTATATATATATATTAATGTAAACGTCACTTCGTAGGTTTTGATTCCCAATTGTTCCGATCCAGCTTCCCGTCTCTACTCTCTACCAATGGGGATATCATTTGAAAACTCCCAGTGCTCTGAAACCAGACCAGACCAGCGCCTCCCACTACATTTATTGGCAAAGGGAACATTACTACTACATGGTGCTCATAAAGTCACGCAAATATGGTAATGACCACCATATTCACTCGCGTGACTATGAACACCCTGTACTACCACTCTATCCTAACAAGCCCTCTTTATATTGATGAAAGGAGAAGTAAGTTGCAAAAGAAAGAAGTGTGGTGAGACGTAGCTTCCAAAAATAATTTAGCATTGCTATTCGGAGGTTTTGAATTTCGAATTAAGTTCAGACCGGTAAGCCTGTATTAAACTAGCGACTTTGTTTGTTGTAGGCTCTATTTTAATATAAGAGTGAGGTGATCTTATTGCGCAATTAAATTTAAGACATTAGTCCAGAGTCAGACTTTTTCGATATCCATTCAACCGCAATTATTATTATTATTATTATTATTATTATTATTGCGCTCAACACAGTCTAATGCGAAGAATTAAAAACGCAAACAATCCAGTTGTCCAAGCTATTCATCAGTCCTGCTTTGTCTTCTAGGGCAGTGCTTCTCAACCGGGTGAATGAGATCAGAATCAGGGTGAATGAAAATTGTGAAAGAAAAATGTACACTTTATTTTGTTGAACCAATTGTTGAATATTAGATATTAAAAGCATTGAATATTTTCTTGTTCCACAGTAAATAATTTTCACGTTATAGTCTGTAGTGTGATAACTAAAAGTAAACCATAATAACGAGCAATGAAAATTAAAAAGATTACTTTTTCCACTGTATTCGAAGTGGGGTGAGTGAGTTTTTGAAAAAAAAATGTTTAGGGTGAATGATGATGGAAAAAGATGCGAAGCACTGTTCTAGACTGTGGGCTTCTTGGTATGCAAATGTTTGTGTATAGCTACACTTAACTCCCGCAATAGCTTTACCATTACGTCTGCTTTTTATTTTTATTTTTGTAGTACAACCTCTGATAAGCTATTAATAACAATTTTATTATTTCTCGTTTCATTATTGCTATTTCTTTATTACCTAAGTCCTTTTTTGGTTTGTTTTTTAAATTTATCGTTTAATTAGCTGTATCGCTGATTACCTTAATGGATACTTATGGAATCTTTATGGGATTTGTCTCCTGTCAATAAACATTATCATTATCATTACATATACTGTGTATATATATACTAGATTTTCGATTTTCATATCTTAATTACACCCAAATTGAGTATATGAAGTGGTTTTAACTTGAATTTATTCACAAAGACAACCATATACTGTACAGTAATATTAAAAATGAGGACACTCGTCAACCGTAGGGACACATTTCTATAAACAAAGATATAAAAGCATATTTATTATAAAACATGGCATTCAAATCTGGCACTCATCCTTTCTTCATATTTACATGAACAAAAGTAATTTTTCAAAAACAAATTGTTAAGGAAAGCCTCTTCAGCTGCCCAGTGTGTGACGGTTACACGTGTTTCGTTTGAAGTCTGAATAAAAGTATTACAATAAAAATCCTGCAGTAAATCCTTTTTAAGTGGTGCCAATTTTTGAGTGAATATTCAGTGAACACAGTCGTATGCTTATTTAAGTGGTGAAATAGCGGTGTATGTTGAAATAAAGTAAATAAAATTAAAGCAACTTAGTCTACACAGCGTTTTTTCCGAGTGTTTTCTAGCTGAGGAAATCTAACTGCCCATCGAAAGGCATTATCCCTGTTATCCCCGCGGTACACTCCAGAGCACCAATCTGAGAATCTACAGCGTGCCCCATCCCCCACCCCATTGGAATAACGGAAAAACTTTCCCCTCCCTCATTTCTAAAGTCAAATCAAATACCTCGCCTAATAAACTGCCATTTTGAATTAATATTTCGTGCACAACCATTTACATACCATAAGAAACATAGCAATGGCAAATCAATTCATACAACCCTGTGGATACTGTAAAAAAGAAACAGATGAATCAAAGGCATTTCGCTGCGATCTTTGCCAGACCTTAGAAGAATTTCAATGCCAGAGATGGAGCGACGAAGAAATCTCTCCTATAACAGGCGCTAAACAATTGAACGGAATCAAGTTCTTCTGCAAAAGCTGCATAATCGAAATAAACTCGTTTACGGTTTTTAAAGCAGAACGAAAGTATGAGGAAAAGGCAAAAGAGGAGTTCATGAATAGCAAACAGAGAGAAAAAATAGAAGGAACAAAGATAATACGAGAGGAAACAGCGAAAAACGAACAGGAAAAAAGAACTGAAAAAGCAGAAAAAATAGAAATAAAAGAAGCACCAACAGAGGAAACAGAGGCACAAAATCAAATCCAAAGATTCCAAACAAAGGGCATTAGCATCAATAAGAAAAAACAAGTAGACAATAAAGAAATTATACCGAAACCACCAAAAACAAAGGCCCCAAGTAAAAATGGGGAAGAAACTATATGTAAACACTATGTGAAAGGAATTTGCAGATATAAGGGAGGAGAATGTATTTACGAACACCCTCCTGTGTGCAACTACTTTTACAATAATGGCCACTGCAAATTTGGTGGAAAAATGCAAATTCTACGATTTGAAGGTCCTACGCAACATATGGAACCTGCCAGTATGGGAGAAAATGCTACTACCACCATCTCGCGACAAGTTTCAAATGACAACAGAAGGAATCTGAAGGGAAAAAAATATGTATCTAAATAGCAAACAAAACACATAGCACACAAAATATTTTCAACATCTCGGACACAATACGGTTGCTAAGTCTCATACAGCACATGCAGCTGACACAGCTGGGAACCCTCGAGCCGGACCGCTACATGGCAAGAAGCTACCAGAACAGCTAGGCGGGAACGGATCCATCTCAGAAGGACCACAAGGCCACAAAATACACGAAACCAAAGGACAATGAACTTAAAATGCACAAGGGGCAATGCAAAACAAAGAACATAAACAGTGTCCTGGCAAATATTCAAGGAATTAAACGGAACAATTCTCTAAACAAAGTTTCGTACCTGAAAGGTTTTATGGACGAAACTACGACAGACATCGCATGCCTCACAGAAACACATCTTAAAGATTGCGAAGGAAACTGCGATAACTGGGAACACTGTATCGATAAGAAAGAATTGCATAGCGATGGATTCAACTTACTAAGAGCGGATAGAACAGCGAGACGTAAAGGTAGATGTGCTATTTATATACACGAGAGGCATATGACAGAGACGGTAATGAATAAATCCAACAGCTTCGTGGAAACCCTTGCAGTGAAAATAGAGAAACTAAACGTGGTACTGATAGTCATTTATACACCTCCGAACTCTCCAAATGAAAATTTTTCGGATGCCATTGATGGTATCAGAACCCTAATAACGTCCCTAAACTATCCATCCCCTAATATAACACTCTGCGGCGATTTTAATTTCCCATTTATAAAATACAAAAAGGTGGGTAGAAATATATTTATACTGACACAGGAGAGAACAGAAAATACCAGAAAAAATAAGTGCCTGGATCTGGTATTCACGAATAACACGAACTTGATTGCTGATATAAAAATAACCCCAACCATTATCTCAGACCACAACTTAATCGAGATATCAACAAATATGACGACAACATTAAAAGACAACACACATATTGAGGAAAGAAGCAAATTTGGGGCCTTTAACTTAAACTCCAAGACTATAAATTGGGAAGCAATCAGATCACACATGATCCAAATAGAGTGGAGAACAGTTTTAGAGAATAAAACAACTGAAGAAATGCTAACAACCTTGGAAGAAAGAAACTGAGAATTTTTGAAAAATATGCTCCGAAATCACAGCCAAAAGGAAAGAGGAACTGGCTAGAGAGGCAAAAGAGAAGACTATTCCACAAAAGAAAGAATGGAGGCGAAGTTAGGCAACTGCGGAGATAATGCCAGGAAAGTAATACAAGAAAAACTGGAGGGTATCGAGAGGGAAATACAAGCCCTGATTAAGGACCATACAGAGAGGGAAGAGGAAACGGCGGTAGAAGCAATAAAGGAAAATCCAAAATACTTCTATAGCTATGCGAAAAGGAAGACAAAAACGCGCGCTGCTATTGGGCCCTTAAGGAAGAGAAATAATGAACTAACCGACGATCCAAAAGAAATATCTGAAACATTGAGAGCCCAGTCTGAATAAGTTTTCAGTACTCCAAAAAGTGACAAAGCGATACCTGACATAGATGCATTCTTTGAAGAGAAATTGCAAGGAGAGTGTATAACAGACTTTGACTTTACCTCAGAAGATGTAGCTAGAGCTATAGGACAAATGAAACCACATTCAGCTGCAGGTCCGGACAATTGGAACGCATTATTGATTAAAAACTGTAAAAATGAAATAGCTACACTTGCACTGGATATGGAGAAGACTCCCTAGACACTGGGAAAATACCGAGCATCTTGAAAAGAGCAAACATTGTCCCTATATATAAAGGAGGTGACAGATCTCAAGCAAAGAACTATAAACCAGTGTCAATGACGTCCAACCTCACCAAAGTATTTGAAAGAATAGTTGGAGAGAATATTTATGATTTCCTGGAGACACTGGAAAGATTTAACGAAAATCAGCACGAATTCCGATCAGGTAGATCATGCCTATCACAACTAAGAGAACACCAACGAAATCCTAGATGCACTGGAAGGCAATGACAACTACGATGTCATATACACAGTGGGAAAATGGATCTACAACTTCCTCAGAGAACGACTACAGGTCGTCAAAATTCAAGGTATATCATCATCATCGGAAGTACGCAGCTCAGTACCACAAGGGACAGTACTGGCCCCACTCCTGGTCATTATCATGCTAACAGACATAGACAGCGGAGTAAACAGCAATAGTATAGTAACATCCTTCCCAGACGATACAAAGATCAGCAGAAAAATCAGCGATGTAAATGAAGTGGGGGCCTTGCAGAGGGACACGAACAAAATATACAAATGGTCAGAAGACAACATGTCATTTAACACCGAGAAATTTCAGCTCTTGAGATATGATAGAAAAGAGGAACTTAAACAGACTGCATATTATGCTCCAGATAGACATGAAATTCAGAGAAGCACGAAAGCGATCGATCTGGGGGTAATAATGCCCGATGATGCCAATTTCGAGACACAAAATCAGATAGCGATCAATAGAGCAAAAAGAGTCGCGGGACAGGTACTAAGAACGTTCAAAAGAAGGGACAGGACAGTAATGATTCCCCTGCTGAAAACAGATTATACCAAAACTTGAATACTGCTCAGTTTTGACGTCCTCATATAAAAAGGAAGAAACTAAATAAACTAGAAGAAACGCAAAGACATTTCACAGCCAAGATTGATGGCTGCAAAGGACTCAACTACTGGGAAAGACTACGTAAACTAAATTTGTACTCACTAGAAAGAAGAAGAGAGAGAGGTATACCATGATCTACATATGGAAAATGATCGAAAAACTGATACCAAACCTCAAACTAAACCCAATTACCATTAAAACAACGCTGAAAAATAGGAAAGGCAGAATGTGTAGTGTTCCCAAATTAAAGGCCCGACAAGTGACTTCCTCAACACTGAAGGAAAATAGCTTGGTTGTCAGGGGCCAAGACTTTTTAACCAGCTTCCTGAGGACCTCAGAAACGTTACAGGGGTTAAAGTTGAAGTCTTCAAGAAAAGACTAGATGCCTGGCTCAGGACGGTGCCAGATGAGCCGGGTGTACCTGGCTATGTGCGGTGGAGGGAGCAACAGAGCAACTCGCTCCTCCACCAAGCCAGGCACGAAACCGCAATGAGGTTAAATGGTAACCATATATATATATATATATATATATATATATATATATTGTTATGTATGGGAATAATATAATAAGGTTAATTAATTACTGGTTATAAATTAACCCATTAACAAAATTTATCATGCAAACAATGAATTGTATGTATAAATGAATGGTTCATGAAAAAGGGAATGAACCGAGATGGCGGCTCCGTCTTTCGTTTCTGAAACGACGTTTTATAAATTCTTAAGTACATGGAATTAGAAACATATGCATGTTAAATACTCATGTAATTTAGGAAAAAAGACATGAATTAAATTGTCTATTTAATTCTGAAGAAGTTCGGATAAAAATACCACAAGTTAACCGAAAACTAGGAAAACTAATGTAAAAATTACATTAAAATAAAAATATGTGATCGCCATTCCTTCCTGCGGGTCCCCGCGCTTCAAAATTGAACATTCATTTATGTATAAAACGGGAAAATTCCGTAGAATTAGATTGTTAAATTATTACCAAGTTTAATGGCATGTTAAATTACACCTTCTAAAAGGCTAATAATTCTTACAAATAAGATTAATCTAAAAAGGGAATCTGATTTGGGTAGGTCAGGAATTTTACGCCTGGCAGTCTAGATCGGAAAAGGGTTCATAAGCCGAGAGAAGGCGTTATCGTATAAATGAATCAAATTGTATTTAAAACAGAGAACGAGAATGAAATTTATATCAAGTTACTCTTTACCTATTGCCGAATAACATAGCATAAAATTATGTTAGTTAAAAGATGGGATTAATGTGTCTATTATAAATTCGAAGCAGATGCAATACGCAGGATTAGTGCATGTCAGAGCGTTATGAAATAATGTTCTCTCACAAAACCTGTGTTGAATTTAAATAAGAACATTAAATTTATTTCTTCTTTTAAGAAAAAACGAGTTCTTAGTGGAAGTTTGCTGAAGTATATAAATATACATATATTGTGCCGTAATGGTATTCAAATTCAAATCGTGTGTGGCACTTCGAAGCGAAATCGTTCTTCTAATTTTGGGTAAATTACTTGCCAAGCTAAAATTGTCTTCCCTACAAGAGTATAGAAAACAGACCTAACGCGTAAATCACTCAACCCTTTGAGGACCAAGGGACATATTTGTCCCAATGGAAATAATAATATAAATTGTACAATGATGCAACGTTTCTACAAATACATCTACATGTTTATATAGGTATCATTTAGTTGTCGGAAAACTAAACCAAAAATGGGTCATTTAAGTGACTATAGTTACAACATATCTAATTGTAAATAACAATAAAACTTACACTTTTAAGTTCAAAGAAACGTATACTGGTCGTCAAAGGACTAAAGCGAATGTGTGGCTAAAGTAAGTAAAACGAAAAATTCGCGTCTGTAAAAGACAAAAAATAGTCTACCCATTTTCCGGAGAAAGAAAACGGCTACCAAGTTCGTAGGGTAACCTACACCGTGTTATTCCCATTGTACGTTATTTTAACGGCTAATCCGATCTACAGGGTGTCCCGTAAGTCTGGACCCATAGGGAAAAATAATAAAATTACAAAATAGTCCAAAAATTTATTACATAATCTGTTCAAAGTGTCCGCCGTTGTGTCGCACACATAGTTGAAGACGCAATCTCCACTGCGACAGCACTTTCTGAATCACAGTCGCAGAAATTTCTTGACACGCCTCCACAATGCGTGCTTTAAGGTGGAAAATGTTCTGAAGTTTGACCTCGTACACTTTGGCTTTCAAGTGGCCCCACAAATAAAACTCCAGCGGAGTAAGATCATAATAAAAAAATAATAAAAATAATAATAAAAAAAATATATATATATATTATAAATAAATTTTTGGACTATTTTGTAATTTTATTATTTTTCCCTATGGGTCCAGACTTACGGGACACCCTGTAAGGTGGTTTACTTGGCAGATAAGTGGGTCTAACTGTAATTCAAGTAATACGAAATTAATTTATTCTATTCGCATTATGTGTGTTAGCTAATGTGGTACAGGGCCAAGCAGATCTATGATTGTAATTTAAATTGTTATTGGTCCATTCATTTAAATGGTCTTGCGTATTACAATACGACTGTATTCAGTTAAATAACTACCAATTATAGATTAAATTTGTATAAGTCAAATTTAAATTGCTTGTGCACTTTACTTAATTCTCTTATTATCAAGTGTCATTTTCGACAAATTTTCTTTACTGACAAAATCTCATTTATGTATTGTAATTCGTTTAGAAAGTCTGTGAAGCATATACTATTTTTGTAAAAGGGTTTTTAATTATTCCCCTACACGAATTGACAGAAATAAGAATATACAGGGTGGGGCAAAAGTCGCTTTCTGATTTGAAATGTCTGTAATTTTCTAATGTATGATTTTTTTCTTTTTTTTTCAGATTTAATTAAAGAACGAGCCCTTAAGTTTTATTATGAATAAGTACACTCCGTAGCAGCGTGCCAATATTGTGGCAATTTATTGGAGAAACAATTCATCAATTATACGGACGCAGCGAGAATACTGTCGTGTTTACAACACAAGAACTCCAACGGCACCAGCGACTCGAAGCTTGATTTCTCGATTTATGGCATCGGGAACAACAGGAGAATCGTCTTTTCACGCGATTTGGCGCTTTGATTTGGCCACGCTCACCACCACGCCCTGTACCAAATCAAAGCGCCAAATCGCGTGAAAAGACGATTCTCCCGTTGTTCCCGATGCCATAAATCGAGAAATCAAGCTTCGAGTCGCTGGTGCCGTTGGAGGAGTTCTTGTGTTGTAAACACGACAGTATTCTCGCTGCGTCCGTATAATTGATGAATTGTTTGTCCAATAAATTGCCACAATATTGGCACGCTGCTGCGGAGTGTACTTATTCATAATAAAACGTAAGGGCTCGTTCTTTAATTAAATCTGAAAAAAAAAAAAAAAAAATCATACATTAGAAAATTACAGACATTTCAAATCAGAAAGCGACTTTTGCCCCACCCTGTATAACAAAAGATATATACAGGATGAGTCAAAAGACTGGAAACATAGGAACTATGCTTTTCAATGCAAATATAAATAGATATTTGCATTGAAAAGCATAGTTCCTATGCTTTCAGACTTTTGACTCACCCTGTATAACCTTGGGTTAAATTTATATTATGTGGTTTAAAGGAAAACAAGCTAAAATAAAGGTATAAATCACCTCCTTAAAAATAAAGTATAAAACCATGTCATATAACAAATATATATATAATTTCAAAGAATCAAAACTGTGCGAGAAATGAGTTTTTGTCCTTCCAATTACCTAAAACATTTTAGTCAATGGACAAAAATAACGAAATTAAGCGATAAAGGAGAAGCAGAACGTGAACAAAATTAGAATTAAGAGCCACCTCACAAATTTTCTTTGAAATTAATAATGACAGAAAACAGTTAAACGATTATATATTATATTTATATATATATATATATATATATATATATATAATATATATTATATATATATATATTATTATGTGTGTGTGTGTGTGATTTGTGAGCACGTTGTTCTAAACTGGTAGAAATGTGATCTGTTAGAGCTGATGTAACTCCCTACCCTACTTACGGGTTAATGACATATTTGAAAACAAATTAAATTAAACGACTTATGTTTGTACTCGAGAAATTATTTTAAATGACATCAACTGCAATAACAAAACCAAATTTTTATTCAAATTAGTCAACCTTGAATAAGACCAGTTACTTAAAATAAGGTCTTCCAATGTTTAATATACACAAATTTCATAAACCGTTTCCTAATTTCAACCCCATTTTATTAAATAATCTTATCTCTGATTAATTAACGTACAAACTTTGATGCTATTTGAACCAATACCAAATTTCTATCTCCTTATAAGCTAATTATGGAAACAAAGCTAAAGGAACAGTTTAAGACTTATACTCTAATAACACTGTTCAACAAAGATTCTGTTCCTCTGGTAGTGTTGGGTGTTCCTTACCGACTTTTTAGTGCTGATTTCGAAAATAATGGTGAAAATTTTCCAACACCCAGTTATATATATATATATATATATATATATATATATATATATATATATATATCCCGCACGACCACTCCCGTTTCAGTGTTTCTAGTTGTACCCCCCATTTGCTGGCAAACCACTGGCCTCCCCATTAACTGCAATTCATCTAACTGCTATTTTAGCCATTTTCAGTGCCACAGTACCATCTTCGGCCCCAGTACCTCCCAAAAACTGTAGTTCTAATGCTGCCAGTTGTACCTACCTATTCCTGTTTTTGTAACAAAATTCATATTCAATTTGTTCAAAAACTGTGGGTGATAGAAACATTTCGCATCCATATTCGTATTCTTTGTGCAAAAATCTACGAGAATCACCCTATTTTACTCGAGGAAGAGGAAAAAGTTTGAATTTGTTCTCCAGTGTAATTAGACAGCGGTCAAACGTAAATGAAATATATATATCATTTCGCTTTAATTATTCAATTTATTAATCTGTACATTTAATACCACGTTCGATTCACGCCATTACCATTCTGTCCACACCATTGTTCAACGCAATGGGAGTACTAACTATCTTCATTTAATGCCATGTATTACGTGAATTTGATCACTTC
The DNA here is from genome assembly GCA_023014485.1 of Bathynomus jamesi. Classification (NCBI taxonomy): domain Eukaryota; kingdom Metazoa; phylum Arthropoda; class Malacostraca; order Isopoda; family Cirolanidae; genus Bathynomus; species Bathynomus jamesi. Next base: position 657,549 of record JAJOZX010000716.1, on the reverse strand, counting down.
TAATACTATCTTCCACAGAACTTAACCGTTTCACTCAAATTGCTACCACCTTCTCCCGGATAGAACATAGTACGTGGATGTGTAGATGGATTGCTCAATTTTCAAACAGTCCTGCAAAGTCTCTACTATTCTTACCACCTAATTCCTCTTACATTTGTGCCAGTTTGCAGCCTACGAAGAATTCTTCCCGATTGTCTATCTATCTCCCCACTTTAGGATGGGGTGGGTTCACTGCGTACCTAGACGCTCATTAAACTGGATTTATTGATAGATATATGAGCTTTTCAGTGTCCTTCCTTTGGTCTTGCCCTTGTGGTTCTTCTAAAAGTTTTAGACATTTGAGAATGCACACATTACTCCTCATCCCCGCAAGATGGGGGTCTAGAATTTCGTTTTTTTGGCATCCTGCTCACTCACTAGAAGACTCATTCAGATATAAAATTAATAATTAATTAAGTGAAAACCAAATACTGTATATAGCACGAGAAACTGGAAGACGACTAGTTGTGATGACGTCACAGGCTAATTTGGAATTCTGCCATTTTCTGTTTAAACCCACTGAATTACTTACTCTAACGATAATTATAATATGAAGTGTGTTTATACTATGAATTTACCACTTTCAAATTACTAACTATCATATGTAACAAAATAATTTTAGAATAGGGCCTATAGCACACACGCGCGCGCGCGCGCACGCACACACACACACAATTAAAAAAAATGGATGAATCACAAAGTTTGTAAAAAACAGTCAGAACGTAAATTTAAATACAAATAAATAATCTTTCATCAGTAAAAATTCCCGACAGTGCATTAAAGGGAAAAAAAACATTTTGAACTTGGAGGAGTAAAATAGGATGATAATCATAATAAGCATATTTATTAGCCAATTTTTTATCAAAGCTACATACGAGATTGTTATCGATTTATCATCAACAATTTGTGTCCCGGTATTAATTACTGCATAATTTTACAATTGAGGATTATTTTCAGAGACTTTCGGGAAACTTCTCGAATAAATCAAGTCATTAAACGTTTCAGACTCCCAAAATTCTCCAAATGGCGACAACTCACTAGAACAAGGCGTTCCAGCTCCTTCAGACATCCGTTAGATAATTTCTGGTTCGTGACTATAGGAGATTCCTGACAAAAGGGCGCCTGTCCTTAGGGTCACAGGCACTGGATGTGCGTTTTAGGTTGCCATGGAGAAGCCTGTCTAAATTAAATCATGCTTATTTTATTGAAGTGTTTATATATATATATATATATATATATATGTGTGTGTGTGTGTGTGTGTGTGTGTGTGTGTGTGTGTGTGTGTATAAAGGCGTTGCGAATACAAGCGACAAACTTGGCAAAACTATGTTCTGAGTAAATGGACTCCAAAGTTCTGCAAATTAGAAATCACCATAAATTTTCCAAAAATTGGTAGATTTTGATGAGGTTTGGTTTGTATCATTTTGATCAGAAATGGGTGTAGATTATTGTAATGATAATAACTAGACTGCACTCCGCAAGAGATGCTGATTGGCTTTAGCTGCCCGCTGAGTTCGTCACTAGTATCTACGAAATTCTCCCACAATCTGCCCTGAGCGCAAGGTGTTTTCCCCCTTTAAAAGAACTGAATTTTGCGAGGACTAGTGACGAACTTGCATCATGTGTCCATTATCCATTTAAAGGTACATCCCTCGAGAATATGATGGTATAGAAAACGGATTTTTGCACCCATGTCGAGTTCGTCACTAGTATTCACAACGCCTCATATATATATATATATATATTAGGGTGACTATAGGGACAAAAATTATTTTTTTAACTTTAGAGTTCGGAAGGTCGAATTTTGTTCTTTATCATGAGAAAACTTAGCATGCCATTTTTAAAAGCAATCAAGTATTTAGGGGTGGCGCACGGCAGTATAAAAATGTAGAGTAATGCACTTTTTAATCAATAGTAAAATACCCCATTTATTTCTTTGAAAAATTTGAAGAAATTATTATTGAAATGTTTATATGGAATATTCATACGTTTTCAGATATATAGTTGTATTTATGATATAATATCAATATATGTAACTACTACTCGTGACTTTTGGCATCTGAAAAACTGGCAAGGAGCAAGCTGCAACTCAAATCCTCAGTTAACTACATGCTGAGGAAGTGCGTATGTGGTAGCAATTCGTGCTCCATTTATTTCACAGTTAGGAGTTTCACGCACTAAAATTTTCAATTTTTTTACAATCATGGCTAGTACTAGTTATAGTACTCGTTCTGAAACAGATACATGGCTTGTTGGTCCAACTTTACCAAAAATATTGGGCGATAAACTCCCTTCTCAGCAGCAAGTTTTGGCACATTTTTTTTACCATCATTCAGAGATGAAACTCCCTTTGAAAGATAGTGCTAAGAACACTTTGATCAGTGTTATGGGTTTCTCGAAGAAAGCCAGTATTCCAACTGCGCATGAACATGATCTTATTAAGCGGTTGCTCAAACTTCATTCTGAATGGAAAGCATTACAAAAACGTACGTCCCGTCGATCTCAAAAGCAAATTTCCAATGAAACACTTCTCATCACGACTCAATGAACTATTTGATATTGCATACGAGAATGCTCTGTCTATGATGAAAATAGAAGATAAGAAATTTTTTATTGCTCAGCGCAGTGGAAGGAAACGTCATATAGCTTGCATTGATAAAGTGACAACAGTCAAGGAAAGAAATAAGATAATTAGAGAGCAAAATTTTATTAGCCGCAAGAGAAAACATGAAAAAGAAATACAACAACTAAGCAAAGTTGCAACAATAAATTGAAGTACCAGTAGTGATAACGAGTCGATCCATTCGGAAAATAGTAAATCTCAAAAATTAAAAAGTTTTTCTCAGGGGTGACACCCAACCAAAATTGAAGAAAGCAAGACCTCAAAACATAATGACTCCCGAATTAGCGCAAGCTCTAGACCGTACAAAGACCAGCAACCGAGCAGCAGCTCATATCGTTGCTGCTACGGCAAAACGTTCAGGATATGATGTAGAGTCACTATCGATCAATAAAGATTCTATTCGCACTAAAAGGATGAAAATTAGAAAAGAAACTTCAGCTATTATTATTGATTGAACACTTTGCTCCAGAAACCCCCCTAGTAGTTCACTGGGATGGGAAAATGCTATCTGATATCACAGGAAAAAAGTTTGTCGGTCGTTTGCCCGTGGTAGTGACTGGTAAAGATATCGGCAAGCTTCTTGCAGTCCTTAAACTTACCTCCGAAAGTGCAAAGGCAATTGCAAAGGCTGTTGTTGAAACTGTAAAAGAATGGAATTTAACCAACCAGATCAAAGCTATGTCGTTTGACACCACGGCAAGTAATACAGGAAAGAGAGGAGGTACCTGCATCCTGATTGAACAAACGTTGGACAAAAATATTTTGCACCTAGCCTGTCATCATCATATCCATGAGATTATAGTTGGAAATGTATTTGGCGTCCTTTTTGGTCCCTCATCAGGACCTGATATTGCTTTATTTAAGCGATTACAGCTAGAATGGAGTAACATTGATAAGAGTAAGCTTGAACCAATGATTGGTGATAAAGAAGTGACCTTAGACATATCTGAATGGAAGGAAATAATTGAATTCTGTAAAACTAACCTAGAAGAACGTCAACCAAGAGATGATTACCGAGAAACCTTAGAATTAACATTGTTGTTTCTGGGAGAAGTATCCCGAAGAAGAAGAAGACTGATGCAACCAGGTGCTCTACATCGTGCACGTTGGCTAGCAAACGTAATTTATTCTATAAAGATTTATCTTCCCCGTTCACAGGTTCGTCTAACATCAAGAGAAATATCTTTAAGAAGATTCAATTTATTCACTATAAAGATTTATGTGAAAGCATGGTTCCAATCCCCCAAGCAACTTTAGCTCCTGCAAATGACCTTGAGCTCCTTCAGCAATTAAAACCTTACCCAGACACTGTCGTCTCCAAATCTGCAGGTAAGGCATTCGGTAATCATTTGTGGTATTTAAGTGAACATCTGATTGGTCTCTCTTTCTTTGATGATCGTGTACCTTTAGAAATGAAGAGATTGATGGTCGCGGCTCTAAAAAATGAAGGAGATAAATGTCCTCCAAATAGAATTTGTCCAACGATTGCTGAAGGAAAAGATCTGTCATCATTTTCACAACAAACTCTCGACAACTGTTCTCAATTTTAGGGTTGGAAGAGGACTTTCTAACTTCTGTATATCCAGCTCAGTGGGAACAGATTCCAGAGTATCAAAACGCTTCCAAGATTCTTAAAAGCATGAAGGTTGTCAATGATATAGCAGAAAGGGGAGTAGCATTGATAAAGGACTTTAACGCCTCTGTAACGAGAAATGAGGAAGAGAGACAGTTTTTGCTTCAGGTCTTTGAGGAACATCGTAAAACATTCCCAAATGCAAGAAAAAAAACATTAGTTGAACGTCTCCAAAGTTCAACCAGGCGATAATGAGTTGGTAGCACCAACGAAATCCCCCTCCATTGAGAGGATAATACTGACCTTATGGGTGAGGGAGACCTGGAGCTGAACTCAAAAAAGATTGTAAGCTAAAATCTTCTGGACTCTCGCGGCACTTCTAAAACATTTCCGATTTGTGTACAAATTGGTATTCTGAGTTTCTTAGGGAATAAGAACAATATTATAGGTTCCGAACTTAACTTTTTGAAGATTATGTTTATACAGCCAAAAAAAAGTGCTGAAGAGATTTGTAATTATAGCTTAAGCAGACGCGAGATGAAAAGTTCAACATTTTCACACACAGAATCATTACGCCCATTTCAGGGCACGAACAGCTCGCAGCAGTATTGTCAAACAAAAAGAAGGTGAATGTACTAATGAAGCAAAAGAGAATATATATTATTTATATTATATATATATATATATATATATATATATATATATATATATATATATATATATATATATAGTGTACCAAAGGCCGTTCTCATAAGGAAATAAGATAAAACAATTACAGAACTGAACGAGAAAATAGTTTTAACTATCCATTACAAACATTACAATCAACTTACCAATTAATCCAGTACACACTCAAATTAACTTCCTTGTCGCCGTTGACACATTTCTACTCGTCTTTGTAAGCTGTCCGTTACGTTTTGAATTGTTTAGGTGGAAGTATGAAGAGTTTTAAAACATCTTTTCACATAGAGCATCAAATGACGATGAATGGTCATATGGCTAACACCGAGTTCCAGGCCAAGTTCTCTTACAGTTACTGTTGGGTTTTCCTCCACTGTTGCTTTCAGCAACTCTTCATCTAACTCATTTGGTCGTCCTGTTCGTTGATAACACAGCTCAACAAAAATTTTTTTTTGTTTCGTTGCCAAGGAAATTTATACGAATTTAGGGTATTTTGGGGTTGCTGAATTCCAAAATGAAAGTAGTTTTTCCGATTTGGCTCTAGTTCTTGAGATAATGAATACCCTCAATTAATAGGAAACGTAACCATAACGCGTGCATATGGGAAACTACCGGAACATTCTAGATGGTGAGACACGCGAATATTCTTAGTGTTTACTCCGCGATCATTCTAGAATATTCCCCTCCGTATATAAGTCATCGGCCACCCAACCAGTAGTAAGTTGACAGTTGGCAGTGGAGCGGTACGTGTTGTCTGTTGTGTTTTTCGTGTTTCTCGTCCGTGTAATGTATTTGTATACATGTACTTAGTGTACATAAGTCAATATGAAATGAACTTATAATTTTATTGTTTCCTTTTTCAGAGAAATATGAGTTCTTCACGAAGAGGCTGCTTAAACAATCCTAATGTATTCTGTTACATTGCGGCGAATACACTCTGCAAAACAAAGAAAAAACATCACAGACTTTGTAAAGCAAGCTTATCTTGCGTATTTTGGCGTGGCGCTTGGAGACCAAGACAAGTCATGGGCTCCCCATAAGGTTTGCAAAACCTGTGTAGAATGCTTACGACAGTGGAAAAATCGAGAAAGGAAAAGTTTAAACTTCGGTGTGCCTATGGTGTGGCGAGAGCCGAAAAACCACCACGACGATTGTTATTTCTGTGTGGTTAATGTGAAGGTTTCAATCGATACAAGAAACTCAAGTGGGATTATCCCAATTGGAATCAGCAAGGCGACCTGTGTCACACAGCGAAGACGTTCCCATACCAGTGTTTACCACACTGCCCGACCTTCCGTTGTCAGAATTTGAAGAAATTCAGGACTTAGGTGGTAGTAGTGGAAGTGACTATGAAGGAAGCATTTCAACACCTCAGCAGTTCTCCCAAGACGAACTCAATGATCTGATACGGGACCTCAGTCTGTCAAGCAAGCATCTGAACTTTAGCATCCAGACTAAAAGAAAAGAATTGTCTACAGCCAGAAGCTAAAATAACAGGTTATCGGACAAGAGAGGCGGGACTTCTTCCTTACTTCAGCCAAGATGAAGAACTTGTATACTGAAATAACATCCCTGGACTTGTTCTTCAAATGGGACTGGAATATCGGCCAGGAGATTGGCGGCTTTTTATAGACAGCTCCAGTAGAAGCTTGAAATGTGTTTTATTGCACAATGGTAACCGATATGCATCTCTTCCAATTGCTCACTCAACAAAACTTAAAGAAGAATATGAAAATATCAAAATGGTCCTGCAGAAACTCTGCTATCATGAGCACCAGATGCCTATTTGTGTTGATCTAAAGATGGTAAACTTCTTGCTTGGGCAGCAAAGTGGATATACGAAGTACCCTTGTTTCATCTGTTTATGGGATAGTAGGGCAAGGCAAGATCATTGGAAAAAAGTGACATGGCCTTCAAGAGAAAACATGACTGTAGGTGCAGCGAACATCATTAACGAGCCTTTGGTTGACAGGGAAACAATCCTCCTCCCACCACTTCATATCAAGCTGGGACTAATGAAACAATTTGTTAAGGCCTTGGACAAAGATGGCGATTGCTTCAAATACATTTGTAGATCGTTCACTGGACTAAGTATGGAAAAACTAAAAGCTGGAATCTTTGATGGCCCTCAAATCCGTACACTTATCAAGGATTCTAATTTCACAAAATTTATGAATGGTGTTGAAGCTTCTGCCTGGTGCAGTTATGTCTCAGTTGTCAAGAACTTCTTGGGTAACCACAAAGCAGACAATTATGAAGAACTGGTGCAAAACATGCTCACAAACTTTGAAAAGTTGGGTACTAATATGAGCATAAAGGTACACTTTCTCCACAGCCATTTACACAGATTTCTGGATAATCTTGGTGATTTTAGCGAGGAACAAGGGGAGAGGTTTCATCAAGATATCAAGGTGATGGAGGAAAGGTATCAAGGCAGATGGGACAGACTATTGCTGGAACCTCCAACGTGATTGTCCTGATAACCCACATAAAAGAGAATCGTACAAACAGAGATTTACTATACATTAATTGTAATTATGCGAATCAGCTTACTTTGTTTATCTGTTATTATACCAAATAAAATGCCATTATGTATTTCATGTGTTTACTTTTGTATGATTTGAGACAATTTCAATGCGATTTGTAAGTAGGCTCCGCCTGAACATTACATTTTTTGCATTTTTACGTGTTTCAATGGGGTACCAATTATCTCATAAATTAGAGCCAATCTAGCAAAACCTATGTCATATTCGGAATCAGCACCACAAAGTTACCCCAAAATCACTCTAATATGATTGGCAATAAAATGAGTGTTGACCAGTGTAATCTTTCAGACTGAAGTCTCCATTTCTGAACTTCTCAAACCATCTCCTACACATCCATTCGCTCACAACATCATTTCCATAAACTCTCTGAATATTTCTTGCGGATTCACTAGCGTTAGATCCTTTATGGAACTCATACAGCATCACATGTCGAATATGCTCTTTCGTGGGCTCCATGTTTTTTCAATTACTGTAATATCGTATGGGGTGCCGTTGTAACTGTATGAAAAACACTAGAGAAAATATTCATTAGTAGTGATGTAGGTCACATCCGCACATTTTCTCGCATCCGCGTCCGCACCCGCATCCGCACTTTGGACTGCGGATGTCGTGCGGATGTGGACCGTTGAGATAAAATGTCATTAATAAGCGGAAATTATCAAATTCTACTATATTAATAGAACTAGTTCATTGTGCGCAAAAGTGATGCAAGCGACAAGACGAGAGGCTGTTCTTGTATGAAGTTACTCTTTTGCAACCTACTTAGATCCACGTTACAAAGCTAAGTTATTTTCACCTAGTACATTAGAACGAGTTAAATCATCACTTGGCAAAGCAGTTGAAGAGCTTCAATCTCTTGAATCTGTCGCTTCGCCACCCACCAAAAGAATAAAAGTTTCAGTGACAGAACCAACACCTTCAACAAGCAAATCTATCACAGAATCTGTCTCTCAGTTTCTTGAGTCAAGCAGCAATGACGAGACCTACGCGATGTCAAAAGATGTAGTAAAAATGATCGAGAGCTATCACCAAGAAAAACGCCTGGCTGCATGTGACAATCCTATTAGTTGGTGGAAAAATACGCAGAATATCTATCCATACTTGAGTAAACTTGCAAGGAAACATTTAGCCTGTCCTCCAACAAACGTACCAAGCGAGAGATTATTTAGCAGTGCTGGATTAATACAGGGTGTTTCAAAAGTCCCTCATTATTTTTAAAATTTTATTAAAATAGCAATTACAAGAGGAACCAAATGACAATTTGGTTGCTGAGTCTACGATTCATGAGAATTTTGGTGGTATCAAACTTGGCTTCATAAGTCTACTGGAAAGTCACTGGTACACCTCAACGTGGGCACCGTCTTTTTCGAAACAAGCGAGCCACCGTTTTACGCATTCTTGGCCGACATTGGACAACATTTCGGGAGTAACAGAAGCACACGCATTCCTGATCCGTTCTTCTAGTGTGGGGAGGACTCGCGGCTTGGTGGCGTACACTTTGCTCTTAATGTAGCCCCACAAAAAGAAGTCGCATGGGGTAAGATCAGGCGAGCGAGCAGCCCATTCGATGGGACCACGGCGACCAATCCACCGATCCGGGAACTGCTTATTCAGAAATGAGCGAACCTCACGCGAGTAATGAGCAGGGGCACCGTCTTGCTGGAAAATGACTTCTTGCATGTCAGCTACAGCTGACAGTTGGGGGATGCAGAACTCCTGAAGCATACGAAGGTAATTGTCTCCGTTGACGTTCACGGAATTTCCATCTTGTTCCAGGAAGAAGAACGGACCAATCAGCCCAGCTGAGGAGATGGCACACCAGACGACCAATTTCAGCGTGTCCCTTTCATGTTCACGGATCTCCGCAGGATTGTGAGTTCCCCAGATGCGGGTGTTGTGCCGATTGACGCGACCAGAAAGGTGAAAGAGAGCTTCGTCGCTGAACCACATGTGCTCCAGGATCGATGGTCTCTTTCGTAGTGATGCAGCAGTGTCTCACACATCTCCACCCGGCAATCGTAGTCTTGAGGTTCCAGCTTCTGAACCACCTGGATCTTGTACGGATACAGCTTGAGACCACGCCGCAAAATCCGTTGGATAGATGTCGCGCTGATGTTCAGTTCCGCAGCAGCTCGCCGAATGGACTTTCCTTGACTCTGAGAAACGCCTCACGGACAGTTTCGACATTCTCCTCACTCCGCCCACTTCGAGGTCTTCCTGATCGTGGTTTGTCCTTTACGGATCCGGTCTCCATAAACTTCCGGTGGGTGGCGACGATGGTGCTCCTATCCGGTGCATAATGCTGTCCGTAGACTGCCCGGAATCGTCGCTGCACTTCGACCACAGATTGAAAAACCTCCTGCCATGCAGCGATTTTACACCTCTGCTCTAGAGTCAGCATGGTAGCAGAAGAAAACGGAGCAAAACTTCAAATGTAGACTCACAAAAATTCTCAACTACTGAGTAAGAGTTTACCACAAGATGAACGTCGTTGGTCGATTAGCTGCAAAGAAAATTGAAAATCAAATTAGTGAGGGACTTTTGAAACACCCGGTATATGATGAAAAGAGAAACAGACTGGCAGCAGAAAAGGCAGAAAAATTAATGTTCCTAAAGGATAACATTCCTATAATTAAGTTTGAACATTAAACGATGAACATCTTAGTTTACTTTATTTTAATTACTCATTTATAAATATGCCTAATAAAACTTTAAACTTAATATAAATAGTTATCAAGCTAATTAAAGATCTCTTTCTATAAGGGTGGAGGTTGGGGAAAGAGGTCGGTGGGGGTGCATTTGAGTTGGGTTCACGTCCCGCATCCTGGTAACACAATTATGGTTTCTAATTGTGGCTGAAACTCAACAAAATATAACGAATTTATTTGCAGACGAATTCACTTATTGATTTCTATATTAGTTAGATGCTTGATATTATTTTATATGTTCAGAGAAAAGTACAGCAATTATTGTACAATTAATCAATTATACTACATTATAGCTACAGCTCTCTCTATATAATAACTTATTATATACGTTAAACACAACAAATCTCGAATATATCCTAAAAAATAACGAAAATGTAGACATCCGCATCCGCATCCGCGGATGTTGAAATCAAACATCCTCATCCGCATCCGCGGATGTGAAAAAAATGACATCCGCTACATCACTATTCATTAGCCTAAGTCATTATGTATCGTGATAAAACATGTGCGAACCTGTTGCCGCGTGTTTTTTGCAACATTTCTAAAAATATTTCACATCATCTTGAGGTTATTCTATTATCTATTGTCCGTTTTCTAATCGAGCAGAATTTATGTTACAACCTGATATATTGTAATAGTAATACGTTTGTAAATTTAAGATTCATCCATCTATATGTATATTACTTACTTTTAACTCGTATTTACGTTGAGTATTAAACAGAATATTTTACAAATTGTCACAGACAACTTTAATAAAAGCATTTTACCTTAAATGGAAAATAAAGAGTACAGGAGTGTTCGGGTATACGAGCTTTCTTGAAAGGCTTACAATTTACCGACAAATTGTGGCTTCCTTATCTAATATTAGGGTTGCCAGACGTCCCGTATTTTACGGGACAGTCCCGCATTTGATCCAAAAATCCCGCGTCAAAATCCCGTGTTCAAATGGTCCCGCAAAAAATATTTAAGCAAATTTTTTAGGGATGAATTGATTTAGAATTTCAATATTATGTATAATAATTTCAATTTATTCACGATGTTTAATTGTTAATATTATTGTAATAAAATTTTTCTAATTTTGTTTGTTGTAACCGTTGAAGAAATCGTTTCAATTCGAAAAAAAATTTGGTCTTAAAAAAAAACCTCAGAAATTTTTTTGTCCCGTATGGGCATTTGAAAAATCTGGCAACCCTATCTAATACCCAAATCTGATATTTAAATAGTGTACAAGAAGACAAAAGATTAATTCTCAAGTGCAAACATCAAGCCGAACATTACTGGATTAAGTGAGACTAAATTCTGTGCATTTCCAATGAGGCTCGAGTAAACGTATACGCTATGCACGACAGGGCCTTTCTCGTAAGTTACTCGATGATGCCTGACGAAGGAACTACTGTACAACATTCGTACACAACCAATTTATCATGAGATACGAAAAGCGTGGATCACCCGAAGATCAGGGCCCCCCAGCCTTCTTTAGTTAGCTTTATAAGGCTAACTAACGAAAATATCACGACCTAACCTAACCAATCGTCAAGAGCGTACGGTTGACCTAACGATTAGTTAGGTTAGGTCATGATATTTTCGTTAGTTAGCCTTATAAGGCTAACTAAAGAAGGCTGGGAGCCCTGATCTTCAGGTGATCCAAAAGGGTATACTTATGAGAAATTGAAACACTGACGTATGGCAATGTTTTGATTTCGGTTAAGTATACGCTTTTCATAACTAATTTTTGTCATAGTTATTTTAATGTTCGTATGAAACACGATCACATAACTCGGTTGTGCACGAACAGTGTAGTTATTTCGTCTGGTGCCGTCAAGTAACTTGACATACAATACAGTTCCGCTCAAATATAAAAATCAAATTCGGTACTTGTGGGTTATCTGTCGCCACTTTTTAATATTTTTTTATTTAGTTATTTTTATATATTAAGAGAAGAGGATTCTTTATACTGTACGGCATTGACGATTGGTTAGGTTAAGTCGTGCTAGTTTGGTTAAATAAAAAACTTTTTAATATTTTTTTTATTTAGTTATTTTATATATTAAGAGAAGAGGATTCTTTATACTGTACGGCATTGACGATTGGTTAGGTTAAGTCGTGCTAGTTTGGTTAAATAAAACGGTATTTAACCAAACTAGCACGACTTAACCTAACCAATCGTCAATGCCGTACAGTATAAAGAATCCTCTTCTCTTAATATATAAAAATAAATAAATTAAAAAAATATTAAAAAGTGGCGACAGATAACCCACAAGTACCTCAAATTCCATTAGGTTCTTGTGTAATGAAATACTGGCCAATAGAAACAAACACACCGAAAATAACCTTCACATATATTTGCTGTTAGGTAAAATTCCCCTTTTTCAGTGAAATCACAATAAATTAACCTGATGGACTCTTAAAATTTTTATCAGCAGTGACATTTACAGAAATAAAAATCACTCTCAATGATATATTTTTTAAGAACAAAACAATGTTTCGTTCAATTTATTACACTGGGGAACAAAAAAATTTTTTTTTTCTTGGTGCCTGAGATTTTAGACCTTATTCTGGATATTTTCATGCCACTGATTCAGAAAATATCATCCATTTCGTTCTAGCAGCTCTAGTTTTTGAGATATTGCATACGTCATTACCTACTTTATTACCCTTCTGGAACGGTATTATGAGTTGCTCGTAAATCTAAATGCATCTGTATAATTAAATTGTAGCTATGATTTTGCTGATGTTGCTGTTTTGCATGTGTATTGTACATGTACTAACGTGAATTCTTTCCTGTTACAGGTGTTGACATGGCTTCATCACGAAGAAAGTGCTTAAATCATCCAGATGTGTTTTGTTTTATCTGCGGAGAGTACACGTTCATTGAACAGAGAAAAACTATTACTGATTTTGTGAAAAAGCTTATTTTGCCTATTTCAAAGTACAACTAGGGGACCAAGATAAGCCACGGGCTCCTCATGTTGTGTGTAAAACGTGTACGGAGCATCTGCGGCAATGGACCAACGGAAAGAGGAGGTGCCTGAAATTTGGTATACCAATGGTATGGAGAGAACAGAGAAACCACAGTGATGACTGTTACTTTTGTTTGGTGAATATAAAGGGCATCAATGGACGTATCCTGACATAGACTCAGCTAGACGGCCTGTTTCACATTCAGATGAGATACCTGTCCCATCATTCAGCCATCTTCCAGAGCTCCCTCAAGAAGATGATGAATCTGCTACTGACAAAGAAAGCATATGTGGGCAAAATGACAGTGATTTCGAAGGACCGTCATCAGTTGCAGAAGGTTTTAGTCAACACGAATTAAACGACCTCATAAGGGACTTAAGTCTTTCGAAGAAATCGTCTGAATTGTTAGCTTCCAGGCTGGGAGAAAAAAATTTACTGCTGCCGGGAACCAAAATCACGTTATATCGCGACAGAGAAAAGGATTTACTGCCCTTCTTCTCAAAAGAGAACGATTTAGTTTTCTGCAACAATGTGCGCGGATTGCTGATGAAAATGGGCATATCGGAATACACACCAAGTGAATGGCGGTTATTCATAGATAGCTCCAAACGGAGCCTAAAATGTGTTCTTCTACACAACGGCAACAGATACAGATCAATCCCAATTGGTCACTCAGTCGGTATGAGAGAAGAGCACGGGACAGTCGCCCTAGTCCTAGAAAAGATATCATACCGAGACCACCAATGGGTGATCTGTGTGGATCTGAAGATGGTGAATTTTCTCCTGGGCCAGCAGAGCGGGTACACCAAGTACCCGTGCTTTATACGTCTCTGGGACAGTAGAGCTAAAGATGAACACTGGGTGAGAAGACAGTGGCCTCTGAGAGAAAACATGGTGGTTGGAGAAAAAAATATCATCAAAGAAGCTTTGGTTGACAGAGAAAGGATCATATTGCCACCACTGCACATCAAACTAGGTTTGATGAAACAATTTATAAAGGCTTTGAACAGAGATGGGACGTGTTTTGGCTACATATGTAGAAAATTTCCTGCGCTGAGCATGGAAAAGCTGAAGGCAGGTATTTTCGATGGACCGCAAATCTGGGAACTCATGAAAGACCCGCGTTTCCAAGATTCAATGGACAACATTGAGGCACGTGCGTGGTCATCGTTTAGTATGGTTGTGAAGAATTTCCTTGGGAACTATAAGGCCGATAACTACGGTGAACTAGTGGAGAATATGCTCTCTTCTTTTTGTAAACTTGGCTGTAAAATGAGCATCAAACTGCATTACCTCCACAGTCATTTGGATCGTTTCCCAGATAACCTCGGTGATCTAAGCGAGGAACAGGGTGAACGATTTCACCAAGAACTAAGGACCATGGAAGAACGGTACCGCGGACGATGGGATACTCACATGATGGCAGATTACTGCTGGAGCATCCAACGCGAATGTCCTGGCACATCTCATCGCAAGAAATCTCAGAAACGCGGTTTATGTGAGATGTCTCAATGAAAGAACTTTTTTTGCCGTTCGTGTCTCAAGCTTGTTTGAATTTAATAAATATTTTTCGTACCTTATGCTTGTTTGAATTTAATAAATATTTTTCGTACCTTATGCTTGTTTGAATTTAATAAATATTTTTCGTACCTTATGCTTGTTTGAATTTAATAAATATTTTTCGTACCTTATGCTTGTTTGATGTTAATACACTATTTTTGCTGACATTCATCATACTTTTGTATTCAATTGACAACAACAGTGATTGCCAGTCAGCAATTATATAATATTATATACATTATATAGAAATATATATAGATATATATATCATATCTTGATAAGCAGAGCTGATGGAGAAAAACTAATGTCATTTTTAGAATCAGCGACCTCAATATACCCAGAAACAGGTCTAACATCTAAGTCACCAAAAGTTGTGTTCCCCAGTGATTAGAGTACACGAACGCAGTCTTATCTATGCTTTTATATTTAGAACAAACAATGGGAGCAGTTTATATACACAGACGGATGATTTCCCCTTGCTTTAAACTAAATAAATGATCCATACACTATACAGTCAAATGAGGTCCCAAATGTTAAAACTGTGTAGTTCTCTGGGCAAATGGGTAAACCGCATTAAGATACGCTAGTAAGCCTACAGACTTACGGATGGGTGGGTTTATATGATATTTGCGTGTTAAACTTCACGAATAATAGAAAGGAACAGAGGAAGAAAGAAGATTCTCGCAATCTAATAAATACAATTAACTTAAAACAATTTCATTTAATTCGTTTCACAGCCTACGCAAAACGAATAAATTAAAGAGAAAAAGTTTACTTCACCAGACTTTTTCCTCGATCAATAATTGGCGAAATTTCCATAATGAAAAGTCCGGCTAATTTATTTGTTAAAAAGTCGAAGGGAAACTCTTTTGGGCGATAATCTATCGCTATCGAATTTAGTATAACTGAAAAACATAATTTCATGAAATTGTAAAGAAATAATGATTAGAGCCCAGACGAGTGCGGTGTTGGTTTTTTCCAAGAATTTAATACAATGTGAAATCTGACAAACCCTATAATGGTTTGTCTGTTCAACGTTTTCACAAAACCTTTAATCCTAGAAGGCCAGTATGGGACCACATGCATAGCGATTAGTGTGGCGTCTACGTAACCCCATAATGAAAATTACATTTATAGGTTGAATTAAAAAATTCATTATACATAACTAAACAATAATAAAAATTAACTTGCATACAATAAAACATCATTTCCAGAAAAACAAATGTGGCTGCATCCTCTACCTCCCTATGGAGTAGAGTAGCGGTTCTCAAATTTTTTGGTCTCCGGAGCCCTTTACACTCCTAAAAATTACACTGTGTAACACTGATTCTGTTTATATAGAACTTTTTATGTTTTTATATGCATTTGTGGGCGCTGAGTCCAAATCTGGCCTTGGTTTGTGTGCATCATCAATGGTTTTAGAGATAATCCATTTTTCATGTTTTACCAGTATAATGTTATTATGGGCGCAGCAATATCAGAATAATCAGGAATTGTTGAGAACAATCCGGATGTTCGTTGACAGTTTCTTGCTCTAGAAATTGCCCGAAACTTCCACTGTGCTATATAAAGAAGAGCGCAGAGTCTGAGAAGTCAGTAAGTGTGAGCACACAAAGAAAGCAGGTTGTTTGTCTGATGGTTACCAGCACTGAGGTACTGTGTTTCTGTGCTTCTCTGTGCTGACGATTTGAGTGTTATCGATCCTTTTTTATTGCGAACATTATTTCAGTGTTGTGAATACATCTTTTTTCTGGAATCTGTAATCTGTTGCAGATTTAATAACTCTTCTCTCTATATCTGCAGGTTATGATTAATGTAGTACAGTTTGGTAACTAGAGCTTGTAAACACTCGCCGGATATATTCTGCTACGTTTGTGGGTATTACATAGGCCCCAAGCAAGTATCGCACAAGATTGTGAAAGGCACCAAGTTCTGGATCGCGTATCGGCTCTATTTTGGTATGCCTATGGGTGACCAAGATAAGCCTGGGCACCCCATGTGATCTGTGGAAGCTGCCGCTCCACACTTGAAGGGTGGCTGCGGGGAGTACGCAAGGCAATGCCCTTTGCGGTACCCAGAATATGGAGAGAACCAAAGAGCCACCACGACGATTGCTACTACTGCATGGTAGATATTTCTAAGTACAGGAAACATATATAGCTATGCCTATATTTTGTTTCTTTGCTTTGCAGGTTGAAAATGAGGATGCAGCTAGCTCATCTGAGATGTCGGCTGGTGAGGACAGTCATGATGAAGAATATACAGTAACTTTCAGTACAAACCCTCACTTTCCAAAACAGAGGGAATTGGACGATTTAATTAGAGATTTGGATCTGACGAAATCAGGGTCTGAGCTTCTGACCTCCAGACTCAAAGAGTGGAATTTGCTTGGAGAAGACTGCAAGAGCACTGTATACCGAAAGCGGCATGAGTTTGCAAGGTTCTACGCTGATGAAAAAGGACAAGAATGTTCATACGCGGAAGTCGCGTTCTTCAGTGCATTTTTAAGGAACGCACACTGCATAACGAGGCTTGTTATTCTCTTATCGGTTCTCCTCATGATATATATTATATCCTTTGCACCATTTTGGGTTTGTCAAACAATTTTGGCTCAATAAACATTAATTTCCAATAGTGTTTTTATTTTCAGAAACTATTTATGTTAGCCTTCTTTATATACTTTGCCATATGAAAAGTGTGATAACCTATATTTTTGAAACGGTTGATGATAGAGCAAAACCAATATCATTTTTGGAATCAGCGCCCCGAAATCATTAAGAAACGACAGAAAAATCACAATAAACAGAAAAATTTTCAAATTTTGTTACCCAGTGTAATTAATCTGAGAAGCCAGTAAAGCCTAAAGATTAAGTGCCAAATTATATAAAATAAACATTTCAGTCCAATTGATAGTATTAATGTATTATTTTTATTAATGTAACATACGAGAAATTGTATTATTTCTTTTACAAATATATTTATAAATACAGGGTGGATACAAAAAAAGTGACCCCTTAAAGGTAAACTGTCAAAAAAGGGGACTAGAGCTCCCAAACGTTATAGATGCTTACCTTAGCATGTTGTTCGTCTTAATTGAGAAGTTCAGCGAAGCTCAACGAAGGCCTCCAAACGTGGACGCCACTGATCAATACACATGTTTACATATCGTTGAGACACCTTCTCCCAGCCGAGCAGAATTCTTTCGCGTAGTTCATCTATGTCTCTTATATTGGTACCAGGGATGTAAACTTTGGACTTCAGGGCTTCCCAAACACCATAATCCAGTGGTGAAAGATCGGAGCTACTAGCCGGCCACACATTGGGTTCGATAAAATCCATCTTGTTGGAAAGTATATCTTTCACCACTAATTCGTCGAATATCAGTTAGATGGAGTGGTAAAACATTTGAACAGTAATAGTCCGCGTTAATTTTTGCCTTTCTTTCGATAAATACAATCCTGCTTTTCCCTAATTTGACACACAAGCACCTATCATAATGCTTGGAGAGAATTTCGAGGTTTCTTTAACTAAGTTTTTTGAAGGTAGATCTCGTTTTTTATGGACGTTCCCATACAAGCGATCATTCTCATGGTTTACTGGGGGCCGTAGATAAAAAAAATTCTCATCAGAAAAGCATATTCGTCTCACAGATTGTTCGTCGAATCGACGTAGCAGGCTCCTAGAACGTTTGTTCTTGTTTGCATCAGTTAGGACCTGACATGAAACACGTTTGTAGGCACTTAGATTCCGGTCCTTTTTGGCGATGTTTCTAACACTTTCTCGATTTATTCCCGGTCCTTTTTGCGATTTCTCTTGGAGAAAGGCGACTCCCAGGCTGATTCTCCTTATTTAAAGTCAAATCTTGAAACAAGCTTATATTTTCTTCTGTTCTGGCACTACGTGGTCTCCCACTCCCTTTTCGTCTGTCAATCACACCAGTTTCATCAATCTTGAGAATTAATCTTTTTAGACCTGACAAGGTCCAAGGTTTATCTGGGAACTCTCGTACAAGACGTTTTGCACCCCATCCTTTTGTAATTCTTAAGTTTTTACAAGAAACTTATCCTCTAGGTTGTAGGAAGGCATTTTAATGACATTATGGGCTAATAAAAATTCAAGTTTTGTGAACATTAGCTATCAGGACCTAGACCACAAAATCTGAAAAAAACAAAGCAAATATTGACTAGATACATCAAATGCAAATGACAACACGTGTTTTGAGTTGACCAATCATCAATGAAAGGATTTGTGTCATAATTCATTTTCAGGACACCAAAAATAATACAAAATGCCAGGGGGTCACTTTTTTTGTACCCACCCTGTATCAATAAATAAATAAAAAATTAATATCTTCACAATGACATTAATGAGTTCGCAATGATTAAATTTATTATTTAATGTTCAACTATTATTTCATTTACGTATTACAGATTAATTAATACTCTTATTCACGACTTACGCATTAATAATCCTAATTACGAAGTGATGTTTTATTTTTAATTAATGTGAGAGACCATTCAAGTTTAAAGCTTAAGCGACAGATTAAAATAAATACGTCAATTTCACAATTATTTATTTCATACTAAAATTAGTGTAAAAAAAAATTTTAAATTGTAATAAGTAAACCCTCGTCCAACACGGGGGTTAGGTTCCTTGAGAGCGGCGCGTTAAGTAAATCCGCGTTGGACAAACTTACTACCTTATGCATGGCCGTAACTACCTATGAGGTCACCGAGGTCCGGACCTCGGTAATTATTTCCTAAAAAAAAAAAAGAGACTGAACCGTTCTCCGTGTATGAAACGCATATTACCGCTTTTCTTTTGAAAAGAGGGAGCGTCGAGCGTTTTGTGTTTTGTGTATAGCTTGGGTTGTGTTTGTAGATGTCATTTTGGTCTGAATTTTGCTCGTCCCGCCGCGCTCGAAAAAAATCTGGACCTCACTAATTTCTAAACCCTAGTTACGGCCCTGACCTTATGGGATAAATGGGGATACGTGAATGCGGCTTCGTAAAGTCTCCCACTTAGATACGTAGATTTTTTATTGACACAAAAAAAAACGTGACCATCACCGATTTTTTTGGAAAATTGGCACACTTATAGATCTCGATGAGCAAAACAGAATGGCACTTGTTTCAACACTCTAGATCATATGGTTCAGGAGATATGGCCCTTCGAATTTTGTAAAAAAAGGTCAATTTCCAAGGTCATACCATATTTCAACATTAAATATCTCGGCTCCTATTGCACTTACAGAGACCATTTAAACACTATTTTAAAGCTTTTAAGCAGATCTACAACTTTGTTTCTATTCATATTTACCTCAGTGGTAAAAAAAAAGTTGATCCTATTTTTGACCTTTGACCTTGTGTAGGTCATTTGATGTCACAACCGATTTTTTTCTCCTTTCACCCAATTATGGGTACACATGTCTACCTTAACCTAAAATAAGATTTTTAGTGTTGATTAAGTTAGTATAGACGCTACAGCCATTTCAGTGGACCATACCTACCTCCATTTTGACCAAGTACCTTTTTCCACCAAACTTTGGAGCACCGTATCTTTGGAACTGTTTGAGCTAGAGTGTTGAGAAAAATACCATTAGATTTTTCTTACTGAGATATATAATGTCTGCTAATTTTCAAAAAAATCGGTAATTATCTAACCTAACCTAACCCAGTTATTTGGTCGAATAAGTTTCCGGCCCTATTATAAGATTTTTTTTTTTTTTATATTTCAGAGAATTATATAATATAGGTAATTTAAATGACATAATTAATTAATTTATATGGACATTCAAAAGTGTGAAGAACTTCGAACCTGCTATCCTGTTTAAAGGTAAAGCTATGTACGTATACAAGTACCTTATACTAGGCTACTACCCTATAGAATAAGTTCAGTTTTAAGAGTTAGACGAGTTTTAATAGAATTACTTAACTTTGTGTATTTATTCATTGTGTACAACAGTATGTACCCACGTGAAAATAAGCTTATTTAAACCTTGGAGCAAGGATTTTTTTGGCATCTGTATTTATTCCAATCTGTAAATCAAACTGCACATTTTTTCTTGTTGTAGACCTCTGAAACAAGATCAGTAGGTCCCAAATTTTATTTGTGCCATCTAGGTAAAAATAGCTTTTAACAGGGTTGGATACAATGAATAATTATAATTGTATTTTTAATTAATTGATCCTAATTTCCATTAATTGTAATTGATCCAAAATAAAATAAAAATAAAGGTAATTGTAATTGATGTTTGAGCTATAACTGATGTAATTGATCAATTAATGTCAATTGTTAAAAATTATACCCCTAGATCTGGCAGTCATACATCATCCAATGAAAATAAACCTTTGATAGTTTATTTAGTTATACTTAGATATAGATATATATTTTTATAGGTATATATTTATTTTAGATATATATTTAGATATATAGAACAGATAGTTATATTTGTGTAATTGTAATTGATTCAGACAAAATTAATTGTAATTGCAATTGATCTTGAAATTGTGAAGTACAATACTAACTGTAATTAATTTGAAGAAAAATAAAAAAAATTGTAATTGTTTCCATTTTGTGTAATTGAACCCAACCCTGGCTTTTAAGCTACATATGTTTTTTTTTCTTTTTGGATAAACATGGATTTCAGCAGTTTGAATATGGGCAGGTTCTGTTGTGACCCATTTAAAAAACAAAGGAAAAGTGAAAAAAGGCATTCGTGCATTGACTAAAAATTTGATTGATCAAAATCCTGAATTGAAACTAACAAATAATCATAAAGCATGTGCAACCTGTCGAAATATACTAGCAAATCGTCCATCCCCAATGCCTGAATGTGAACCACTTGAAAAATCACTATCCACCTCATCAAGTGCCCCATTTGAGCTAGAAACCGTTGGAGATGTAGTTGAAATGCAGTATGAGCTTAGTAAATTCAATGCTTCATTGGTCACACTTGATGAGACCCCCAATAAAACCATGTAAACTCTCTGACAGCGCTGGTTACGCAAAGAGAAAGTTGAGGAAAGTAGGAGTTGTGAAAAGAAAGCTTGAACTTGCAACTAAACAACCAATTTCATGCAGTAACTCAGATGATACAGAACTGGAGATTCTTCAACAACTAAAAGAGAAATTTAATCAAGTGACAAGTCGAAGTGAAAAACTGACAATTCTTACTATCCTACCAAAAAGATGGACACAAGTAAAGATCAGAGAAGAATTTAAGTGCTCAGATTACATGGCTAGGTAAGCAAAGAGTTTGGTGAGGGTGAAGGGAGTGCTTTCAACTCCTAATCCGCGTTTGGGGAAATGCCTCAATAGTGAAACTGCTGTTGAATAATGATCTCAGTTTTTGTCTAAGGTCAAATCTTTGGTAGGATAAATAATTACCTTGAAAGGCGTATACAAATACTTTATTATTATTATTATAAATGTAACAATAATGGCTTCCATAAAATATATTGTAAATACCTAATAACTGCCTTTTTTAAATATAAAGTTATGTTGATGCCTCTTTTTCATGGTTTCACCCAGCTAGACAAGAATCGGTTCTTATAACAATTGGTAAAAATAAAGGAATAGGTTATTTCAATATACAAATTAAAAGGCAAATTGTCCTGAAAATAGCAGACATTATAGATCTCAGTGAGACAAATCTAATGGTACTTTTCTCAACACTCTAGCTCAAACAGTTCCAAAGAAACGGCGCTCCAAAGTTTGGTGGAAAAAGGTACTTGGTCAAAATGGAGGTAGGTATGGTCCACTGAAATGGCTGTAGCGTCTATAATAACTTAATCAACACTAAAAATCTTGTTCTAGGTTAAGGTAGACATGTGTACCCAAAATTAGGTGAAAGGAGAAAAATATCGGTTGTGACAGCAAATGACCTACACAAGGTCAAAGGTCAAAAATAGGATCAACTTTTTTTTTTTACTACTGAGGTAAAATATGAATAGAAACAAAGTTGTAGATCTGCTTAAAAGCTTTAAAATAGTGTTTAAATGGTCTCTAAGTGCAATAGGAGCCGAGATATTTCATGTTGAAATATGGTATGACCTTGGAAATTGACCTTTTTTTTACAAAATTCGAAGGGCCATATCTCCGGAACCATATGACCTAGTGTTGAAACAAGTGCCATTCTGTTTTTCTCACCGAGATCTATAAGTTTGGCAATTTTCAAAATCGGTGATGGTCACGTTTTTTCGACCCAAAATTCCGTTTAACTGACATGGAATGACCCGTATATGAAATAAGAACATAATAAAATCATAAACATAATGATATTTACATATGATAAATAAAAATATATCAAATGAAAATAGCACGTATCTTTTCTTCACTCTTTCGAATGGTGCGTATGGTAGACTCATTCACATGATACTCGCGGCCAAGTGATATTATGCTCATACCACCACGTAACTTATCTAGAATCTTTATTTTTTTCAGCTAATGTCATAACCTCACGACTTTTCTTCTCTTCACTATCACTTTACGTTTTGGTGCCCTACTGCTGTCTAAGGGTAATAGCAAAATAACGGCAAAATACGACAAAAACAATCCAACACAACTTCACTGAACTTAACGCGGTATCGGGACTGAGACAAAGGATGATGCGAGGGTGACGCGAGTGTTGAAGAGTGTAGGAGAAAACACTAGAGTAGAGCGCGTTTGGCAGACCGTGTATAATCAAATTTCCCACTTTCGGCAAATAATTGTTCACATTTATTTTCCTGTGTATAAGCAAATTCGCACTGGACAAACACGCGTTGGACAAGGGTTTACTTGTATATTTATTTTATAAATAATGAATTATTTTATTCATTCACACTGAATTGCTCCCTTCATAATTGCGCATTCAGATAATCTAGTTCGCTCAATCCATTACAAAATGTATTATCGCGTTATATAAAAGCAGGAAAAACTATTTTTATTTTGTATATTTCTTTATTTTATTTTTATGCTAATATATTTTATATATTTCCCTTTATTTAAATAATATTTACATGTGAAAAGAGAGGAAACTAAGAAACAATGCCATTTTATCGTGGCTACTTTACTTACCTGCCAGAATTTAAAACTCAAATACGAGGTGTCCCACATTTGTTTAACCACAACAATGCGCAAATAAATTAATACTGTACACCAGCGGTCCTCAACCTTTTTATTGCCATGAGCAGGGCCGGATTAACCATTAGGCTTAATAAGGCTGTAGCCTTAGGCCCTAATTTTTATATCATAAACCCTAAATCTTTGTCACAAGGTTGGTTAAGTAATATCATATATATAACTGCATACTTATATCTTCAGGTGGAAAATAAGGGCTTTTTTTTTAGTTTGAGTTAAAAGTTCTTTTTATGTCATTATATCTGATGGTGTATTATTGTCAATATGTATGTATGATTTTCATCCATTTTTGTATGATTGGCTTCAAAGGGTTAGTCTGTTTCCAGAATTGTTTTTCAGACGTTGAGAATTTGGGCCTAGTGTAATGATCATTCAGCATGTCGAAGAAAGGGGCATTGTTTTGTTTGATATCACAGTTTAAAGCCAGAAAGGAAGAAATCATCATTTGAATTGTATGCTGTTTCTTATTTTTTTTTTAATGTACATAGCTTTGATTTTTTTTTTTTGTTAAATTTGGATAAATATACATTTCTATTTGTTTGAAGATTTTATGAATGATGTAGTAAATATATAGCCCTTCCCTCTTATTAGTCTTAGGCCCCTCACAGCCTTAATCTAGCACTGGCCATGAGCTACCTTAGAAATTCAAAATGTTTGGCGAGCCACATCGATATTTTGAAATGCCTAATCCCTAAAACCTGTAAATATACCTACTTTTAATAGGAAGCCTCGCACTGTATATTACCTGCCAACTTAAAGTCGGAAGTGTAGTGGTCACCTCACTTCTCTCGCAGTCGTCGAGATGATTTTGGCGAAAAATTACGATTTCATTCGAGTATTTTGCACTTATTATTACCGAGTTTTTGCGAGCCATTTAATAGAGCTTCAGCGAACAAGATGGTGCCCAAAGGCAACGGGTTCCTTTAGATCTATAAAACAGAATTAATTTTAAAACTACTAATAATAAATATACAAAACACAAGTATCAAACACCATAACTTGATCAGAAGTTAGTGTTATTATGTTAAATATCGGACAGCTTTTCAAAGATAACTTTATCTATAACATTTTGAAACACAAACCTCGAAATTTAGGCAGACAGTCGGCATAAAAAATATTAGAATAAACAGGAAGGGAAGTAGACGACTCATAAAAGCTGCCATCTAGTGCCAAAAAGGGCCTCAGCATTGAAACAGTGCCCATCATATAACGAGTCATTAACTCTTTCGGAACAGAGTCTATGCATTTGTTGGTTTACGTCGTCGTCGTCGTCGTTGGCCTAGGCAAGCTACGGCTTGGGACCGTAGCGCATCTATCCGGTATAGGTTAACCTGGATGATGTAGCCATAAGCACTGCCGCTAGTTAAGTGCCAACCAGTGATTATCTCACTAGCCGTATTGAGTCCGTTAGGCGAAACTACGACAGTACCAAAGGTGGAAAATATAACCTTGGTTTTCTATTATTTATTTGTAAAATGGACATGGTATTAGATTAAAATAAATATTGAAATAAATAATTAACTGACAATTGTGATATATAATTAATTATGTTTACATACAATAAAATATATAGTATACATAAAATTAGTATTAATGTGGTTCACAATTGAATTATGATGGGTAACTAATTTAAAATGAATTTATAACTATTCCGAAATTCAAGACGGTAAAATTAACATTTATCTTGAAACTAAATAAGAGTATTCACTACACACTCCCCCACCAGAGAGGAAGTTCAAAGAGTTTCGAACGACACAGATTTCCGCTGAACCTTTTGGTAGCTACTTGTACCTCACTTAAGGTTGATTCCAAAAACGCAGGCTTAAGACGATCGATAGAAACCTTGTCGACCTTGGAACCGCGCTGGATGAGAAATGATTTGCGCGTACGTCGGAGAACTTCATAGGGTCCGTCATATGGACATTGGAGAGGCCGTTTTGGGACAGGTACACGAACGAAAACGTGGGTGCAAGACTGGAGGGCTGGGAAATAAAGATGTTCTGTTGGCTAGTCAACCGAGGGGAACAGGCTGAAGGGACTGCATGTGAGAGGAAAGTGTTTGAGCGAATTCCGTAGGATCACATGACTTATCCCCTGCAGTGAAGTAGCCACCTGGTAGCCGCAGTGTTGTTCCATAGACTAGTTCAGCCGCTGTAGTCTTCAGATCACTCTTAAATGCAGAGCGAATACCAAGCAAAACGAGTGGAAGCTTATCCATCCAATGGGAGTCTTCGTGACACATAAGGGATGACTTCAGCTGGCGATGGAAGCGTTCGACGAGGCCGTTAGCTTGCGGATGATACGCACAGGTATGCGCATGCACTGTACCCAACAAGCTGGTAAACTTCTTCCAAAGCGAAGACTCAAATTGGCGACCTTGGTCAGTGATGACTTTTGTCGGCAATCCAAATCTTGATACCCATCCATGAAGAAAGGCTCTTGCAACAGTGTCCGCTTGGATATCAGGAAGTGGGATGGCTTCAGGCCATCTGGAAAAGCGGTCGAGACAGGTGAGCAGATAACGTTGGCCTTGAATCACTGGAAGAGGGCCAACAATGTCTACATGAATTACCTCAAATCGCTGGGATGGGGGCGGAAATGCGTCAAAGGGGGACCTGGTGTGCCTTTGGACTTTGGCACGCTGGCAGGCAAGGCACGTTTTGGTCCAATGTTTGACATCCTTCCGCATCGAGGGCCAAACAAAGCGAGAGGTAACCAGGTATTGCGAAGCACGGATACCAGGATGGGAGGGCTTATGAAGATCCGTGAAGACTGCTTTTCTGTGACATGGAGGGACATAAGGGCGAATAGCAGCTGTTGATACGTCGCAATAGAGGGGCACAGACAATCCTGGCATACTCATTTTCTTGAGGGAAAGTGAGTGAGTGGAGTCTTCTCTGAGCAGGTCTTGTAGTTCCGTATCCTTATCTTGATCCTGTGCAATAGCATTCCACAGTGTAGAGCTGAGGGTAACAGAAGTAATCTCTATTCTTGAAAGTGCATCCGCTGGAGTGTTCAAGACACCTTTGATGTGGCGGATATCTGTGGTAAATTGCGAGATATAATCGAGTTGCCTGATGACTCTGGGAGAGTGGTTACAGCTGTTTTATTGAAGACAGTGACCAAAGGTTTGTGGTCGGTAAAAACACAAAACTCTCGGCCTTCAAGGAAATGTTGAAAATGCTTCACGTTTAAGTAAATAGCAAGAAGTTCACGTCCGAAAGCACTATAACGCGTTTGGGCTGGCTGCAGCTTTTTCGAGTAAAACGCGATGGGTGCTTGTTGACCGTTAATGGTTTGTTCCAACACTCCACCGATCGCAACATCTGAGGCATCGACCGTCAGAGTTAGGGGGCATCACTGATAGGAAATGACAGAGACAATGCACTATTGATAGCATTTTGGCATTGTCGAACGCCTGTAAACTATCGCTACACCATAACAATTTCGTTACCTTGCGTTTGTGTGTGATCATAGCGTGTAGAGGAGCAAGAACACTGGCACAGTTTTCAATGAACTTGTGGTAATAATTTACCAAACCTAGAAACCGCCGTAACTCACGCTGATTACTTGGCATAGGGTAATTTTTTATCACTTCACAATTGTCCTGAAGGGGGGTAATTCCGTGCTGCGAAATCGTGTGACCAAGAAATTCCAAGGTTGGCTGTGCAAACACACACTTAGATGCATTAATAGTAACACCGTATTGTTCTAAGCGTTGAAAGAGGAGTGAAAGATGTTCCTTATGTTCCTCTTCCGTTGAGCTGGCCACAAGCAAATCATCGATGTAGGCATAAACAAAGTCTAAGCCTCTGGTGACCTCATCTATAAACCTCTGAAAGGTTTGCGCAGCATTCCGTAGCCCGAACGGCATCTTCAAAAATTCGAATAACCCAAATGGTGTACAAACTGCAGTCTTGGGAATATCCGAAGGCTCTACGGGAATGTGGTGGAAAGCCTTAACGAGATCTATTTTACTGAAGATAGATTTGCCGTGGAGAAGAGAAGTAAAGTCTTGGACATTTGGTACCGGATATCGGTCCGGGATGGTTGTCGAATTCAAAAACCGGTAATCCCCACATGGTCTCCAGTCTCCTGACTTCTTCTGGACCAGGTGTAGGGGAGAGGACCAACTGCTTTTGGAAGGTCTTATTATCCCTAGATCCAGCATAAGCTGGAATTCCGATTTGGCAGCTTTCAGTTTGTCCGGGGCAAGACGTCTGGGTTTTGCAAACACAGGGGGACCTTTTGTTGTAATGTGATGGGTAATGGTGTGCTTAATGGTATCACCCATCTGCATAGGTTGAAGAATTCCTGGATATCGCTGGAAAAGGCACTGGTACATGGAATTAGGGGGAACGAGGGAAAGTGCAGAGTTCGAGGCGTCCGGAAGGGCAACCTGTTTGGCAAGAACAGAAAGCAGTGTGGCCTGGTCGCATAAGCGTCGCTTGTCAAGATCCACCAGGAGTTTGAAATGCTGGAGGAAGTCAGCGCCGATTATGGGATGCCGCACTTGAGCACAGATGAAAATCCACTTGAAGGATCGGTGAAGGCCCAAGTTTAGTTCACGCGACTGAGTACCGTACGTGGGTATGCGTGAACCGTTAGCAGCGTATAGAGGCGGAGATTCCGAGTGCGTATGACCAGATTTTTGAGGGAATACACTGACTGACGCTCCGGTATCAACCAAGAAATTGACACCAGAGTTCCTGTCCTTTATGAATAACAGGTTGGCAGTGCGAGTACTAGACGCCATTAGGACTCGCTGCTGGGGTTTTCCGACGAAAAATTGCAAGGGGAGATGCACTTCCTAGCCTTCTTTCCAAATTTCGAGTGGTAGAAGCAGATCTTCCCGGAACTCGAACGATGCCTCTTCGTAAATCTTGACCGAGAATGGCTTCTTTGCCGTTGATTTTGTAGCAGAGAACAAACGTGGTTGAGTTGTTGACTTAACTCTTCCACTTTCAACTCCAGTTCCGATTGTGTGTTCACGTTGTTGACCGGAGCTGTGTCAATCTCCACTACTTTGTCGGCAGTTTCTGCTAGTTTATCAACTGGAGTAGCAGGATCCATAGTGGCCAAGACACGCTGAGCTGATGGAGGAAGTTTCTGCAAGAACAACTGTCTAAAGATGTCCTTATCGAAGGTTAGTGCGCGTTCACCTAGAGCGCACTGCATAGCCCTCAGCATTTGAGTGGGCTTACGGTCTCCAAGTTCTTCTTTTGAGATTAACTGATGTAGTTTCTCACGCTCGGAGACAGTGGTGCGGCGCAGGATGGCAGACTTCAGATCGTTGTACGGGTCCTCACTCGTGGAAGGAGATACGATGACGTCACGGACTTCAGAGATGATGCTCGCTGGTAGAGAGGACAAAACATGATCGTATTTCGTCCTGCTAGCGGTGATCCTTCCCAAGTTGAATTGTGATTCCACTTGGTGGAACCAAATAAATGGATCACCCGGCCAGAAGACGGGGAGCTTTACGCTCAAGTGGGAGATGGCACCAGCGTCGTCAGGCATCTTCTCCTATGCTTGCTAACGTACAAGCAAGACGACAAGTTCCCAACGAAGGAGTGGAGGTTGAGACGAGCGCAGGCACAGAGCGCACGGGCAGGGGTGAGGGGCAGAGGGCACGAGCGACATTACAGTCTGGTCCTAGTCGCTCGGGTGAAGGGGGTGATGGGCACGAACGACATTACAGTCTAGTCCTAGTCGCTCGGGTGAAGGGGGTGATGGGCACGAACGACATTACAGTCTAGTCCTAGTCGTTCGGGTGAAGGGGGTGACGGGCACGAACGACATTACAGTCTAGTCCTAGTCGTTCGGGTAGAAGGGGTAATCCAGCTCCGGGGTCATCAATTGTTGGTTTACGTCGTCGTCGTCGTCGTTGGCCTAGGCAAGCTACGGCTTGGGACCGTAGCGCATCTATCCGGTATAGGTTAACCTGGATGATGTAGCCATAAGCACTGCCGCTAGTTAAGTGCCAACCAGTGATTATCTCACTAGCCGTATTGAGTCCGTTAGGCGAAACTACGACAGTACCAAAGGTGGAAAATATAACCTTTGGTTTTCTATTATTTATTTGTAAAATGGACATGGTATTAGATTAAAATAAATATTTGAATATAAATAATTAACTGACAATTGTGATATATAATTAATTATGTTTACATACAATAAAATAATATAGTATACATAAAATTAGTATTAATGTGGTTCACAATTGAATTATGATGGGTAACTAATTTAAAATGAATTTATAACTATTCCGAAATTCAAGACGGTAAAATTAACATTTATCTTGAAACTAAAATAAGAGTATTCACTACACATTTCTGGAATTTAGACGCTGCACAAACACAAAAGTGAATAGAAAACAAACAAAGAAAAAAAGTTTATGGAAAGAGCACCACACTCGAAAGAATGGGGTCTACACACATTTCATCTACAGAAAATTTTATCGACACTCTACTAACCTCTACTATTTCAGCCATTTCGCATAATGGCTGAAGATTTTAGTCATTTCGTGAAATGACCAAGTGAAACAGCCATTTCGCGAAATGACAAAGTTTCAGCCATTACGCGAAATGGCTGGTTACACACTTTGACTAACATATATATATATATATATATATATATATATATATATATATATTTTCCCAACATTGGACGCTCGAGAATGGAATACCAACATCGCACCTCACGGTGGCCATAAAGTGTGTGTGTGTGTGTGTGTGTGTGACAAAAATGAAGTGGTTGTGTGCATTTCCAGTGTTATGATTGCTTGTTGCACCACTAAGGACGCGCAAAATAAAGCGAAATCAACAATAGACGAGAGGGTGAGCTTGGTTTTAATGTATGGAATACCATGTACAACAAGAAAAACTTCCTTATTAGCTACTGGGCAATGAATATATGTCAAATCTGGAAAAATTCCATTGTATGGGTGTGTACATTTATGAAAGGATACTTCACTGAGGTCAGTCACGAAGTTAAGTCCACGAGGAAACGACTAAATTTTAACTAGTAGCAATTTATATGAAAAATGTTACGGTTTCTTATAGAATATTTACCGTTTGCTTGTTTGTTTGTTCCAGTAAAAATAAATCAGTCATCTGCTAATACAGCCTATAACCTATACTGTTTGCCAGCCTATTAAAATACTGTAGGCGCTATTGGTCCTACTGGCGCATGGGTGACACAATTGTACGAAACGGGGTATTTCATTAGTTATCTCACTAAAGTCACCTAGTAACAGTATGTTCAAGTACCTTCAAGGCGTCTTTCAAAGCCAAATATCAAAGGTTAGAGAAGCGAATACGTAACAAAAACCAATCACGTGCAGATCACTTCTTGCTTACGGCGTTTGAGTCGTCCGAAAGGTCATTATTCTGCGTCGCTGGAAGGTCCTGATCGACCTACTTAGCCTATTCATGTTCACCTTAATCGAGCGGCCGCGACTTTTGACAGTCAATTAAGCAAAAAGCTGCTATTAAGTTATACTTTAAGTTACCTTCAGAAACGAAAAAGACAAATGAGGCCTACAGCAAATGCAGAATAATTTTAACCCTTTCAATCGCGGGGAAGTTCAACGATTTTGTTTTGGACAACGCTACAGTTTGTTCCATCTTAGGAAAAACCTCGGAGTTAAAGGGTTAAGCAATCGCTACCACGATCGTGAAATTACGGCTATAAGTACGACAGGTACAGAAACGACTCTTTCCAGTCACATTACAATATTAAATTTGCACTTGCTTCAGATAGCTTCAAAATATGGCCTCGAACAAATAATTTTTTTTTTTACCAGATTTTCGCTTTTATTTTTCAAATATTTGTCAAATTTGGAAGTGTGATGTTATGAAAATTATTCTGATATCAATAAAATATACGAGTATAAATTATATATAAAGGTGACCGATAAAAATTAATAAGAAATTAGAAGAGTCAAAGCATTTAAATTTTTTATAACACGTGAAAATTCTTACGTTTCCTAAATTTGAAGTGTTCTAATACGAATGTTTTATTAAATAAAAAGGGATAGAAAGAGGAATCTTTGTTAGTGTGAAAGTACAAATACGGGATCGACAGCTTTATGTGGGATCCGAAACACGGGTCGCTACATCATCTGAAAGCAGAGGACAGTCAACGAGAACTAAAGTAGTTTTAAGATCCCTCGCCCAGAAATAATTTTTTTGCTGTACGTAAATGATCCTCTTAACGTATCACTCACTAATCAGAAACTGGATATACTACTACTACTACTACTACTACTACTACTAATAATAATAATAATAATAATAATAATAATAATAATAATAATAATAATCCATGTGACCATATGATTGCTACAGTTTACAACAATGGTGCTCATGTGCTAATAAAACAGCGAAACGAAGGGAAAAAAAGTGTGAATAAACATTACACAGATCCTGGGTCCTACGGCACTCAATGGCACTTCGGATACTATTGGGGCTGAAACACGTCTAGTTTGAATTTTCGTTTATGCTATATTAAAAGGGATAAAGTAAAAAACTAACTTTAAATCCTGTAATAAAGAGGGGTATTACATGATTAACGCGACTAAAACATACCATTGTTCAGTGAACGTGGTTCATCGAGATTTCACTACGATGAGTTCTAACCATGCATATTTAGTGTTGAAGCCTCATATTTTAATTCCATACAAAATGAGAATAACATGGTAGGCAGGCCTGCTGCCAAAAGTCATCACGTCTTTCTCCAGCAACAACGCATTTCCATTCTGAAGCTACACGAAGTGCGGTTCATACAACACTGTCAAACACATTCAAGAAGGAATTTGATAACGGCAGGGAAGTGACAAATAAGAGTTCAATTTCGCATTTGGTGAAAATATTTTATAAAACAGGCAATATTGGAGCGGCAGTAAGCCTATACCACGTTATTAGAGTTTTACATAGTGATCATATTGCACACTTTTTTCATGTTTCAAGGTTTAGTCGTATATGGCTACAAATCAGTTCATGGGAATTTTCACCATAAAGTTCATTGTAAAGAAAATTACATGTTTAGTTGGAGAGTGTTGGGGTAGAGGGCTAATAAAAAACACCATTATATCTTCGAACACAGGTCGATCCTGAACAGTTGTTCAAACCAAACCGGTTATGCTATATGACTCTCTAGCCACCTTTTCGTTTTTCCTAGTGATTTTATATATATATATATATATATATATATATATAATATATATATATATATATATATATATATAATATATATAATATAATATATAATATATATATATAATTGTATCGGATCGGCAAAAAAAAGGGAGACCTTTTAAATCCTTCATATCTCGGCAAATACGGTACATAGATCCATGAAATTTTAGTATGTTAGTACTAGGTAATTTTATGGTTTGTATGCCATCTTTTAGCATTTTAGCTGAGAAATTGGATTTATGGTGAACATTCCAGAAAAATCTTGCTAATCATAGGTTCAAGTTGATAATTAAAGCGATTTTAATTAATGTAAGCCAACTGCAGGAGGTTTGGAGAAGCTTCAAGAAAATCGATAAAACAGGAGATATGAAAAGCATACCAGGTAGCGGTATTAAATTTGGCCACCAAACAGTCCTGATTTAAATCCTGTCGATTACGGCCTTTGGGAAACGACCACAAGAACAAATCAATAAAGCCATAGACGAGTTCCGTCCTAGACTGAAAAAGGTTGTAGAAGTTCGTGGTAAACATATCGAGCAGTTTTTTTAACATCAAGATAGCACCATATGTGAGTACTTTGTAACTTTTTATCTGCACATACAGTAGTAGTGTAAATGGAGAATTTCCAGTGGCATAAAGAAATGTTCAAAAAATCCGTAATTTTCATTAGTTTTCTTTGAAATCCGCTCACCGTATAGGAAATTTACTTATTTGTGGAGTGTGAAAAAAATATTGAAATCTAACCATAACTTTGGATTTTACAGCCAAAGCTCGAGGTCTCCCTTTTTCTTTTGCCGACCTGATATATATATATATAATATATTATAACAGTAGGACGAAAAGGTGGCGAGAGAGTCATATAGCAGAGACCATACTAAGTAAATTGAACAGCTATATGGAGCTCTTAGCAGTAAAAATTAAAAAACTTAGCGATACTAATAGTCATCTACAAACCTCCAAACACTCAAAGTGCAAAATTCTCTGAAACCATTGCTAACATCAGAAATCTAATAAATTCCTTAAACACCCCCCATCCTCCAACATAAATCTGCAAAAATTTTAATTTCCCATTTATAAAATACAGAAGGATGGGAAGAAATGTATATATGCACCAGGATAGGGGGGCACAAGAGAAGACCAGGAACAAGCAGAAATGTTAATGGCTAGCCCTAACAAATGAACTTATGTTAACGCAGGAGATAGCAGATAACACCTGAAAAAATAACTGCCTGGAACTGATATTCACGAATAACACCAACGTAATCAATGATATACAAATAACATCAATAAGTATCTCAGATCACAACATTACCGAGGTATCAACTAATATGGCGAAAGCACAAAAAAAAATACGCGGACTGAAGAAAGAAGCAAGTTTGAAATTTTTAACCTTAACTCTAAGACTATAAATTGGGAAGAAATCGAATCTCACATGGTACAGATAGAGTGGAAAACAGTCTTAGAGGATAAAAACAACCGAAGAAAT
Organism: Bathynomus jamesi; assembly: GCA_023014485.1. Classification (NCBI taxonomy): domain Eukaryota; kingdom Metazoa; phylum Arthropoda; class Malacostraca; order Isopoda; family Cirolanidae; genus Bathynomus; species Bathynomus jamesi. Next base: position 623,049 of record JAJOZX010000716.1, on the reverse strand, counting down.
GCTAATAACCTTGGAAGAAAAGACTGGAAATCTTAGAAAAATATGTTCCGAAAGCACAGCCAAAGGGAAAGAGGAACTATTTCCAGAGGCAAAAGCGAACATTATTCCATAAAAGAGGGATAGCCGCTACGAAGTTTAACTAATTGCACAAACAACAACAACAGAAAAATTATACAAGTAAAATTGGAAAGTACAGACAGGGAAATACAAGCCTTAATTATAGGCCATTCAGAGAGGGGAAAAGAAGATGCTGTGAAAGCAATAAAAGAAAACCCAAAATACTTCTATAGCTTCGCGAAAAGAAAAACAAAGACGCAGACCACTATCGCACCCATTAAGGGAAAGAAAATATTGAGCTAACCGATGATCTAAAAGAAATACCTGAAATATTGAGAGCTTAATATGAATCAGCTTTCAGTACTCCAAAAATGCAACAAAGCAGTACCTGATAAAAATACCTTTTTTGAAGAGGAATTAAGTGGAGAATGTATAACTGATTTTGAATTTACCCCAGAAGATACAGCGAGAGTTATAGGGCAAGTGAAATCACATTCAGCTGCAGGTCCGGACAAATGGAATGCCTTGTTACACCCCTTTATTGGGTATGGAAAAGATCCCTGGACACGGGAAATACGAGCATATTAAAAAGATCGAACACTGTCTCTATATATAAAGGGGGAGACGTCTCAAGCAAAGAATTATAGACCAGTATCACCTGGCGTCACATCGCACCAAAATAGTATTTGAAAGAATAGTCGGGAAGAAAATATGTGACTTTTTGGAGACACACGAAAGATTCAATGAGAACCAGCACGGATTCCGATCAGGAAGATCGTTGCCTATCACAACTAACAGAGCACTATAACAATATCACAGACGCACTTCAGAGCAATGATAACTACAATGTAATATACACGGATTTTGCTGCAGCATTCGATAAGTGTGATCATGACATAATACCACATAAAATAAAGACATGGGAATAACAGGCAAAGTGGGTAAATGGATCTACCACCTCCTCAGGGAACGTCAACAAGTAAAAATCACCAGAATCGAAAGTATGAAGCTCAGCACCACAAGGAACAGTATTGGCTCCACGACTATTCATTATCATGCTGACAGACATAAACAATGAAATAGCCAACAACAGTATAGTAACATCCTTTGCTGATGATACAAAGACCAGCAGAAAAATCGATAATGCAGAAGAGGTGGAAGCCCTACAGAGGAACACAGAGTATACAAATGGTCAGAAGATACCATAAATTTTAACACCGAGAAATTTCAGCGCTTCAGATATGAAAGAAATGAGGAACTCAGCATATTGTGCCCCAAATAGACAGGAAATTCAGAGAAGTACGAAAGCAAAAGATTTAGGGGTAATAATGACCGATGGTGCAAAATTTTAAAAACAGAACGAAGTAGCAATAAACAAAACAAAAAGAGTTAAGGGACAGGTACTGAGAACCCTCAAAAACAAGGGACGAGAATGTAATGATTCTCTGCTGAAAACACTGATCGTGCCAAAACTTGAATACTACTCGGTCTTGACGACCCCATATAAAAAAGAGATTAATAAACTAGAAGAAATTCAAAGGAAATCTTCACAGCAAAAATTGATGGCTGCAAAGAACCCAATTACTGTGAAAGACTACGTAGGGTAGAGTGGGGCAAGATGCTCAATGGTGGTAAAACACCCATGCTGAAAATTTGCTATGCGGCAACTCGTGACCGGAAATGTTGAGAGGCTGGTGCGTCATATACTTTTAATAGTATAATAGACAATGCTATGTATCTTGATGCCATGATAGGAAACTGTTAACACTGTTTTTAATAAGTGGTGAATCATCCATATATAAATCATTCATCTGACACATTATAAGCCTATATTAATTAAAAAAATAAAAGAATAACATTTTTACAGTAACATTCTATATTGCCTTTTCAGTGCAGTACCTACCCAAAATGGTGAGAAGCTATAAGAAGAATATTCAATATTTCACTGTAAGTGCATGCTGAAATAGATGTTCATTCTTGATATATTGTAATTACTAATTACATCATGCAGTTACCAGGTTTGTAGGTAATTAATGAAGATGTCTCACATTCTCTTTCACAGATATTGCATGTTCCGCCAGTTCAACATATGATGTGATAAAAATCATCTTTCCACCTCCTAGACTATCTGGCAAACGCAAAAGGACAAGAAAAGCAGAATCTGCCTCAATCCTGACCACCTCACCATATAAAAAAATTCTCCAGGCACCATCCAAAGGAAAAGGGAAGGCACTGACAAAGGACAAAGGACGGGCAATGATAAAATCATATACCAGTCGGTCATGTTCAGAAAGTAGTGACGAGGATGAAGAATGGCCTTGTTTAATTTGTGGAGAGCCGTTCAGCAATTCCAGATCTCGAGAAATATGGCTGCAATGCCTACAGTGCAAGAAGTAGGCACATAAAGCACGCACACCAAGCTCACCTTATTTCATCCGCCCTAACTGTTACTCGGATGTTGCTTCCACTTCCGAGGATTCTGACTTAATTGCTTAGTTTTTTGTTTCATTGGGTGGCGTAGGCCGATAAAGAATGCAAATAGTAGCGTTTTGAATTTGTTCAGTTGTTTAAATAAAAAAAAATTAATACAGTGAACAAAATTACTTGACTTTCAGTGCAATATTTTGTCGTCATGTAATCTAAATTTATATCAAGTGTTGTCCTACATTTAGTCCAATGTAAATGCAGTAGATATGCTTACTCATTGTAAATGGGGCTACACGCCCAGCCATGGGCATGTTGCCCCAGCTGTGAGGTGAAACGCCCACATAGGCTATTTTTTAAAATGTCCAATTATAGTAATCAACTCATTGCAATGACAATGAAAATAAAATGAAAATGAAAAAATGAAAAGGTTTATTGGCAGACTATAGACCATATGACAAATATAATTATGCTTGTAGATAGAGCAATGCTGCAGCTAGGTTTGTTTGTGTTTATGTCCAGATACGGCAGTCCATTTGAGCATTGAGAGCTGTTTTTGCTTAAGGTGGGCGTCTTGACCCACCCCTACCCTACATTAAATCTGATATTGTTTCTACTTTTGGATATTGCCGATAACTTTACTTTTGGAAAGTTCTGAATTTTATATACTTGCTTTTATATTCACACTGTTATGGTTAAGTAAATGAATATTAGTGTTTTTTAGCGATTTAGAAGTTTTCATAGCGTGCCGGCTTAATTTAACTTAAACTTGTGACGGTTATAAATGTTAACTACTTTAACTTTAATAATTTGAAAATGCCAACATTTTTGGAAAGTTAATAGTTTTCGTGATCACAGTTTTAGAAGGTTAAAAGCAGAAAAATGAAAAGGACAAATCGATCAACAAACAAATTTCACGCTCATAAATTTTTACCTCATTTATTTTTTATTTATTTATTTATTCATTTATTTATTTATTTATTTTATTTATTTTTACGAGGGTAACCAGAAATAAAATCCAGCGTATGCTCCTTATCTTTCAGCTTGTTTCGAGACTTCTTTCTTTAAAATTCTATGCAAATAAAAATTTGAAGTCTTCTTTATTATAAAGACTTTCGTATGAATATAGTTTACTGTCAAAATTGCTTAAAAAAAGTGTGGTAGCCTTTTTCTGATTCTGAATTTCAAGTAAAGGACCATTCCACAGTATTTGTTGGTTGCGGATGGGACAGACATACATATATTTTGGTATTTGGCGTTTCTTTTCTAATACCAAAATATAGGGTCATTCCACAGTATTTTGGTATTTGCTATTCTTTTCTAATAATACCAATATGTGTATGTCTGTCCCATCCGCAACAAAAAAAATACTGCGGAATGGCTCTAAATCCAACTGATGCACTCGGATATTGTGCAAATTTGGCCTACAACGCACCCCGATAATGATATATACTTTGTCTTTTTTTAAGCAAGGGGGGAGGGATGTATCTCTTGGTTATGTTCCGTTTGAATACCTCCTTGGACACAAGATTCCAACAATCAGTGGCCCGACGACTTCCGCAGGATAGGCAAGTGATTACTCACTTAGTCTGGATTATACTTAGGTAAATATACTCTTATAAGAAGGGAACCTGTTTATCACAAAGGACTGACGCCAAACTGGTGTACTACAGCAGTGGTCCGCAACCTTTTTCGCACGATGGGACCTCGAAAACTGTAGCTTGGTAAACATTGTGAAACTATAAATATACAGTAGTTCCTCTTAATCCGACTTAATGTGATGGTCAAAGGGTCGAAATAGCCGAAAAGTCGGAATAGTGGGGCTCCCCGCTAAACTATCATGCTGATAGTACTTAATGTACATATACATATTTACATTAAAGGAGCGTTGAAATATCGTGGGGTCGGATTACCGGGGACATAACTCAGACGGTCGGAACCAGAAGGGCGAACTCACCAAAAGTACCGAGTTCGCCCTTCTGGTTCCGACCGCCTCATATATACTGTATATATACGAGGCTTGTTCAAAAATAAGTTTACAAAGTTAAATATCGGTGCATTATGCATAGTACAATAATGTTGTTGGTAGTACAATATTTTGTTAGGCATGCGTGGCAACACTAAATAGTCCAGTAAAATTACACTTTCACCCACCACAAATTGCAACAGAATTTCTTTCACTGGAATGCATTTTAGTTTAGTCCCCAAAACAACATACTAAAAGTCTCTAGCAATATCTGAAGAGGAAGGAGGTAAATTGAAGATGGCTGCCGTGAAGAAAAATAGCTATATTTCCTGACCTAGAGCAGATATTAAAGTGGTTTCGGTATATATGTATAGGTTTTCAGGGTCAAAGAATTCAGTTTTGACAATACAAATAATCTCAAACCACTGCATATTGTGTTATTGTACATATTTTAACAGAGCACATCATTAACAGTGATAATCTCTTATTCAAAGAAGTTACTTGTAATTATACTGCTGAATATGATCCATATATGTCTTATACCCAGTAAACTCATTATTACACTGTTGTCTACTTTTTATATACTTTATAGATTATATTTCTATGATTTTATATGATCAGTTGATGTTAGATGCTAGCAAAGCTGATGAGGTCTGCATTTCTGAGACAACAGAATCATGATAAGCTGGCTAGCAGAAAAGAAGCACTGAAAGACAAAAGAACAGCTACTCTTTGGCCCTAGCACATGAACATGATTGACATTCTGCGCACCTTTATCAAGGCTGAATGGACTGGTAATTGGCATTTGCAGGTAATTTTTCATATGCTCCCCTATTTCGCTGCCTCTGGTCATAACTTGTATACTAAGTCTGCATATATGTATCTCCAAATGATGCTTAACCTAGAAACCAGTCATCCAGATGTGTACAGAAAATTTGTGAAGGGGCATCATGTGATAAGGAGTGACAGGTATTGGGCTGGACTTTCATCAGACCTCATCACAGAAAAGATTCTCATGCGGAGCATCAAAACGACTGGTGGTTTGACACGAGGTAGAGGAATAGTAAGATTCAACGCCTAGTGTGGCTGTTATCCATGCCAGTTCGTGATGAAATGCACCATGCTATGCTAGAACTTACAGGTGTTCAACGTACACGTTGTGAACAACATAAGGAATCATCAGTGTCTCGTCAAAAGAGAGATGTGAAGGATACAACAAGTATTCTGCAATTTCTGGTCCAGCACAACCCATTCAGTGATGATTTGTCATTGAGGAACATTGCCACTGGTCTTACTGCTAGCAGCAAAGTAAATGTTGACAAAGCCAAACATATTGGTGACAAAATTATCAAATCGATGGTTGGAAAAACTACCCAAGACCTGTCTTTTAAAAGGAAAGGTCAAGCTGTGATGCTGAAACATGACAAGTACAATCCAAGTACATGAAGAGCTAGTCAATATCAACCCTCAGCTTCTGTTTCAGAGATTGATAACTGTGAGAGAAAAGGTTGATGACAGTAGAGCTGTTCAAATACGAGTTATGCAGTTACCCAGCGGCCTTGTTTGACGCATCTCTACTTCTTAGAGAAGCAACAAAACCTGAACTAGGTAAAGCCATTTGGGAGAAGACGGGAAATAACCAGACAGGCCCATCGGGAGATAGTATGCAGTATATCATAGATGGAGGGGCCCTACTTCAACGCTTACCATGGGGCCGTGGGCAGACCTATGCAACAGTATTGACCTCGTATGCTGACTATGTAACAAACAGATTTGGAAAAATAGCTGTGGTATTTGATGGGTATGTGTGGGCCATCAGCTAAAGATGCAACATACCAGAGGTGGGTAACAGGTGTAGGACTTGCTGTGAACTTCACACCTGATATGATTATTAATTGCAAGAAAGAGGTGTTCTTATCAAATATTTTAAACAAGCAAAATTTTTTCATCTCCGCCACAAACTCGAAAGCTGACCTTATTGTAAATTGGCGAGGTTATCGCCCACTTCAGTTACTGGTAATGATACGGATCTTCTTTCACCTTCTGCTACCATGGCGAGTTAGACTCACCCTTTATTCTTTAAATCTGACCAAGACAAGAATAATCTGGAATATTAAGGAAATATAAGAACGACTGGAGCCAGATGTATGCAGTAACATCTTCATCCATGCCATTTCAGGGTGTGATACAACATCGCGTCTTTACAGCATTGGGAAAGGTCAAGCGCTGAAGAAGTTTTGTTCCAGTGAATTATTCAGAAATTAAGCGGCTGTATTCAACTCGCCTTTGAGTGAAACAAATAAAAGTAACATTGTTTCTGTAGGAGAGAAAGCATTAGTTTGTACAGTGGGAAAGATAAGGAACTTGATGACTTCCGATATAAAAGATTTTGCCAGAAAGTTTCCACCAGCATCCCCTGTGGAAGCCAAGTCACTTCCACCAACCCCTTCAGCATGTTATTATCATAGTTTACGAGTATATCTCTAAATACAGGAATGGAAAGGGCAGCATGATTTCAATCCGTCAGATTTAGGGTGGAAGCCAGCTGGTGATAAGTATGTAGCGGTACGAACTGATTTGGTCGCTGCACCTAAAGCCCTCCTTGAGATCATCAAATGCAACTGCAAGACTGGCTGTAAAACAGGGAAATGCACTTGCAAAAAGCACGGACTTGAGTGCAGTCCTCTGTGTGGTGAATGTGAGGGTGTCAGCTGTGAGAATGCACAGCAGCATGACCTCAGTGAAGACAAACGACAGAAAAGATTGAATCAGTTTATGTAGTTTCATTGACGATATTTTAGTGCATGTATGGATAAGCCAAAAAAGCTCAAATTTCTAAATTAAAGCATTTCATGTTATGATGATTACTGATATTCTTATGCGATGTATGCTCCATGATACAGAAATATTGAAAATATGTACGAGTAAATGCATAGCAAATTTACTTATGTGATACTTTTTGCTAATTCACGCTGCAGCTTTTCTTCTGCTCTACATTTGTATTCTGAGGAGCATCATTTTACTGAAAATATTGATGTAGAAACTGTAAATATTACGTAACATTGTTGTTTTATACTTAAATGAAATAAATATTTGCAATGAAAATACAATGTTCACAAATTATATGCATTTTGCTGCTTAATGTAATCTGACACACCATTCAGTATACAACCGAGAAAACAAATTTGGAGTATGTGTCTGAAGTACAAATTTAACACTTTCCGCCTCACTGATCACGAGAGACTTGTTAGTTCTGACACATTACTAAATTGCATAAGGTAAAAAAAAATTCTGTTGCAATTAGTGGGGAGTTGATCCAAAAAATGGACTAATTTTACTGGATTAAAAGTGGCAACATCTGGGATCACCACGAACCAAAAAGTTCAAGATTGCACTATCAGCTGGTGAGTTGATGGCAACGATTTTTTGGGACCATGAAGGCGTTTTGTATGTTGAATTCATGCAAAAAGGGACAACAATAAATGCCACTTCTTATTGTGAAACTTTACAGCAACTCAACACAGCTATCAGAAGAAAACGTCGCGGGTTGCTTAGTACAGATGTGGTGTTCTTGCATGACAATGCACGTCCTCACGCTGCAAATCAAACACGCCAACTTTTGCCATCGTTCCACTGGGAAGTCATGGATCATCCCCCACCATACTCCTGACCTTGCACCAAGCGACTTCCATTTGTTTCTAGTCTTAAAGGAACACCTCTGAGGTAAACAATATCAAAACGATCCTGATGCAGAAGCGGTCGTACGAAACTGGCTAAAAACTAAGGACCCTACATTTCACTCGACCGGCATCGGAAAGTTTGTCCCACGCTACGACAAACGTTTGAATCTGTTTGGTGATTATGTAGAAAAGTAGTAATAAGTTGTTGTTGAAACACTTGTAATAAAACAGTTTCTTCAAAACACCTTGTAAACTTACTTTTTGAACAACCCTCGTGTGTGTGTGTGTGTGTGTGTGTGTGTGTGTGTGTATTTTTTATATATATATATATAATGCGCCTCGGTGGTGTAGTGGTTAGCGTCGCTGACTACGAATCCATCGGCCCCGGGTTCGAGACCCGACGGCAGCCGGCGCGCAACAAAACCCAGCTGTTCATCCTTCCACACAATAAAGAAAGTGGTTGGTAGATAAATGGGTATCCTAGGTGGCCTAGTGGTTAAGACGCTGGGCTGCTGATGGGGCGTGGTTCGGGTTCCACGTTAAACTGTAGGTCAAAGGTGGAGTGAAAAGCTTGACCTTCGTCAGAATGAACAATTCGGGCGGAAGCTAACCAAAGGTATATATGCCGGACAGGCTACCGGGGAGACAGGCTAGGTGCCACTAAAGTCTTTGGCTCCCAGTACGGGTCCCCAGAGCTGTTCTCCGGAGGTGACTGTGTTGGATGGTTGGATGTCCAGGCCGGTGGGATTGGGGGGACTGGGGTCTTTGCGCCGTTTGGGAGCAAACTTTCACATCACGGGGCCCTGTTTTTAAACCGACGGTGTGTCCCCTGGGGACGAAGTACTCCATCCCCTGCGATTTGCGCTCAGCCTCACTTTCTCACCGGTAGGCAGTTTCTCGCGTCCCCTGGGTCCGTGTTCTGCAAAATTAATAACATATAGGAACTATTACTTCTTGTCCTGTAACTTGAACATGCCCTTGGACATACACCCTCTGGAGCATGGTTCTCCCCCCCCTGCCCACCTCAGCCGCCTTCGGGCAAGTCAGGTTCCGCCCAAGACTTGCCTTCAAAATCCGGCTTCTTACTCTCCCTGTATGCCCCTCTCCCCACGGGGAAGTCGGCATTCACGTCCATCCTATCGACCATTGTATATCCCAGTCCACTTCGATTCTATAGCCTCCCTATCCCTTCCAAGTATCCACAAATTCCTAGTGATCCGGCCTACCTCTGGGTCCCTTCCGACCAACTCTGAACGGACGTTTCAGGCGATCCGAGCTCGCAGCAACTCCAGCTGCTATGATGTGCGACCACAGAGGGATGGTTTCCTCCTCACAAAAATCACGCTCAGACGCAGAAACGAAAGCCCTACTCTCCCTCACTGAGATCCTTGGATGTTCGGTGTTCGTCTCCCCACACCCTCGCCTGAACCAGAGTTAGGGCACTATTTACGCCACCCGTCTATTATCGATCACAGTGAACGAGATCTTGGAGGACCTCGCACCCCAGGGTGTCACTAAGGTCCATCGTTTCACATCCCGACAGGGAGGCACCCCCCTCCCCCACCCCGCGCCTACTTTTTATGGGTATGGGAGACCGTACATCATGCGAGTTTACTGTCCGCCCATACGTCCCAGACCCGACCCGCTGCTTTAAATGCAACAACTTTGGACACGTTAGCTCAGTTTGCCGGCAGCCGCACCGTGTTCATTGCGGACAAATCACTCACCCAGAAAAGTGCCCCAACACACCCAAATGCTCCAATTGTGAAGGCGCACACCCCTTTTCATCCTTCAGCCTGTTCTTCAGGTTCGAGGAGGAGGTCCGAGGCCTGCAGGTAGCGGACTTCCTTAGCCTCCGATAGGCGCGAGACCGGTGCAGAGTCGGGAGGTGAGGCCCAGGGTATCTTACGCCGCTTCCCTCGGCTCTGTCCTCTCGGCACGCCGCTCAAACCCCCCTCGACCACTGTTCCCCATCCCTCCCAAAGTGAGTCCTCGCAGGACCCGATGACCTCCTGTCCTCCCACCATCCCTTCTCTTCACGCACCTCACCTGCCACAGATTCCCCAGGAGTCTGGGACCAGGACATCCAGGCCCCATCCACCTCAAACCCTGTCCTCCCAGCACTCTCTGCACTAGGGTTTCTCCTTATATGCAGCTTTCTTCATCCCTGGAAATCCCGGGAATTCCCGGAAAAATGAAGCCAATTCCCGGGATCCCGGGAAATCCAGGAAATGGTTGTATATTTAAGAGAACGGTAATTTTTTTTATTGTTCAGTGATAAAATACCCTTTTAGAATTGGGATAACCAATTACTTATGCCTAGATGACCACTTTTGCATTGTAATACTTGAATTGAGTTTACCAATCAGTGGTAGCTATTTATTATTTATTAAGCATAATATTTATCATGCTATTCATCTGCAGGAACAAATAAAAGGCTAAAATATTATATTCCTTTAATTCTAATTAAGTGCATTTGCAAATAAAAAAAGAAAAAGAAAAATCTTCATTCAAAAAAATAATTTATACCTTTTATCTCAACATATTTTATCTTAAAATATTTAGCCAATACAAAAAAATAAACTTCATTAGAAAAAATAATTTCATCCTTTTATCTTAAAATATTTAAAGAGTCGATCAACATTTTTAAAATGGCTTCTTAAAAAACAAACAATCGATACTTCTATCACTAACACGAGTTCTCAACTTGGTGATAAATAAACCTGCTGCAGAAAAGGCTCTTTCTGATTCAACAGAGGTTGGCGGAATAGTTTTCAGTGCATCAAATAAATTCATGATGTTTGAAGTTCTGTTCCCTATTGTCTCAAATAACTGCAGTTCTTGCTTAAACTCTGAGCCAGATGAGTTGCCTGCGATCGCTAAATAATATACTGAGACTCGGTTCCTTGTATTATACACAGCGCTAGCGACATTCCCTCGGCCAGTTTTTGGCATACGGGCCCACTTTTAGATTGCTCTAAGTTGCTAATGCTAGTAGGTGTTCATTTAAGAAAGCAGAAAAGTAGAATAAAATGTGGCAAATATTATGCAGTTTTCTTTAGTTCTACCCAAGAGCCTTCTAATAACAAAAGAAAAAACAAATAAATCAATAAAAAATAAATTAAGTAATTTTAAAATTCCGGATTTCCCGGGATATTTGTCCAATTCCCGAGATTTTCAAATCCAATAAAAACAGCCGGGATCCCGGGAAAGAAACCCTATTCTGCACACACCCGAACCTAACGCCAGGAGCAAGCCGACAAGGCGGAGACGCCGGAGCGAGTCGCCAGACCCTCCGGCCTTTCAACATGTCTCTCCCTCTTCCCCTAGATCTAAGAAGACGGCTCGGACCCGCCCATTTCGTCTACGAGGACCATATCACCCCACCGCAGAAGTCCCACCAATCTACCCCCCCCAGACTCTGACAATAGTTGCCGAATTACATGACCCGTCCCCCACGACGAGATCCAATCTGGACAACATCCTCTCCCCCGAGGATCCAGTGGATGCGACTCTGGCGCAGCTACATGGTGTGGCCGAGGGGATCTCGGCCGCGCCCATGAGTCTTATGGATCTGCCCTTGCCTCCTGGTGCAATTTTTTCCACCCCTCCACGAGAATACTCTGGTTCATCTCCTTCCACCCCCATAGTACCTGCCCCCCGAACATCCCCGACCCCCTCCCTGTTAGCCACCCTGAGCACGTCCTCCTTCCCACCTGCCCGGTCCTTCTGGTACCCCCTATCGCCACCCAGGGTCCGCCGTGAGACCCCAGACAGGTGGGGAGGTGCCACTTTGGAAAATAAAACGCCCCCCTCCTGGCCCGAACACAGAAGCCCACCAAGAAACTTCTCACCCTCTGAGCCCACGACGTTGTCCTAGCTGCCGTGATCCACGCCTCCGGTCTCACTCGGCCGACTCGACCCCGCAATCTCCGCGGAGGTCGACTGGCTGACCGATTCCTTCTCTGGTGAACAGCAGATAGCCAGCCATGCTCCTGACCCATCCTTCGCCTTCGCGAACCCCAGATCTCTCTTCACACTCCAACCTCCTAGCACCTACACCTTTACCCATCCCCCATCATCAAATAATGGATCCCCCGAAAACTACAACAGTACACTGAAACTGCAGAGGAATGAATATTCGCGAACTACGAAGGTCTTAATTCCTTGATTGCCACTTCCCGTCCGGTGTGTGTCTCCAGGAGCTAATCCTGGGGACCAGGCCCATGCCCTACTGGATATTCCTACATCACCACCCCGTCTCCTACCTGCACTCGAAGGGGGGCTGCCATTTTCATACACCACGCAGTCCCCTTCCACAATCTCTCTATCCGATCCCCGTTACAGGTGGTTGCTACCCGGCTCTCCCTGAATAGACAGTACACTGTCTGTTCAATATACTTCCCTCCCCACACTCAAGTCTCTCGATGACCTGGTGGAGGTGGCACAACAACTCCCCAGGCCCTTTCTATTACTGGGCGATTTCAATAGTCGCCACCCCTTGTCGGGAGAGACACACTCCACCTATATGGCCCCGACCCTTATTACTATCATGACCGAGCTCTCCTTCGAGTGCCTCAATGATGGCTCTCCTACATTCTACCATGCCACCACCTGCACTCCATCCTGTATAGACCTGTCCTTCGTTTCGACCGATGCCCTCCTAGATTTCACATGGCAAGTCCTCCAAGAGGACTATGGAAGTGACCATTTCCCTGTTCAACTCACGCTCAATTGGTCCGACCAGACCGTTCGGGTACCGGAAAAATGGCTTACTGCCAAAGCTAATTGGTCCCGATTCTACGACGATACATATACAACCCTTACGGCTGCCCACTTCCCATCCTCCGACGAGTGCATCGCATACTTCGAATTAATCGTTGTAGTGGCTGCGTGCACTAACATCCCACGATCCTCCGCCTACCCCCGCACCCGACGGGTACCTTGGTGGACCCCAGAGTGCACGGAGGCCGTACGCGCCAAGAAGGCTACTCGACGCTTCTAACGTACGCGACTCCCCATCCATCGCACGGAGATGCAGCGGGCCAAGGCCATCGCCCGCCGTACAATGAAGACAGCGCGCGAACTTCTTGGCGTGCCTTTGTATCCGGCATCACCACCACCACCACAACACATTCGGCTACCATCTGGAAGAAGGTATGGGGTGTCGAGAGGCGACATGTCCCCTCCCGACCCTCGGTTCTCCGGACTAACGACGGACTCCTATACGAGCCCAAATCGGTGGCAAATCACCTAGCTTCTACCTTCGCCGCCGTTTCTTCCTCCGCAGTTAGTTCCCTCATACCCAACCCTAACAATAGCTCCTCTTCACCGTTCCTAGACAGCACCTACAACCGGTTGTTCACCATGTGTGAACTACAGGCGGCACTGGCCTCTCGACGATTCCTTTGTCCCGGTCCGGACGGTATCCCGTGCAGCATGATCCAGCACGTCCACCCTACCTTACAAATTTCCTACTATACCTATAGCAACCGCATATAGATAGAGGGCGCCTTCCCCTCCCGGTGGAGGGAAGCCCACGTAATCCCTATCCCCAAACCCGGCAAAGATTCCCTCGATCCCATAAACTACAGACCAATCACCCTAACGTGTTAATGGTCACTACACGACTATCGTTCTTCCTTGAAAATAGTAATTCCTTCCCGGCTATACAGTCCGGCTTCAGACAATTTCGCTCCACCACTGATCCCCTCCTGCTCCTCAGCCAAGACATACAGAATGCCTTCGACAGTGGACAGTTCGTCCTATCAATTTTTTTTGACATCCAGAAGGCCTACGACACCACCTGTCGGACAATAATCCTTAGTCAGCTCCAAAATCTGGGTCTCATCGGAGCCATGCCGACCTTCATCAGGGGCTTCCTTTCCTCCCGAACGTCACGTTATACGGCAATCCTCTTGAGGTGGCACCCTCCATGCGATTTCTGGGCGTGACTCTAGACCGACTGTTGAACTGGGTACCCCATCTCAAAACCTGAAGCAATCCCTCCAACGTCCCCTCGCTCTCCTAGATCACCTCTCCCACACCACATGGGGCGCAGACCGACGCTCTCTCCTTCGCCTTTACGCTTCCACACTGCAGTCGAAGCTAGACTATGGCAGTGTAGTATACGGTTCAGCCTCCAACGCCTGCCTCCGTATCTTGGACCGGGTCCTTAATAGGGGCCTCCGCCTGGCCACCGGTGCCTTCTGCTCTTCCCCAGCCTCCAAGTGGATTGCAATTACCTCCCTCTCGCCCTCCGACGGGGTCTGCTCCTCATGAGGACATACCTCCGTGCACAGAGACTACCCTTTTCGCTTCTATGCGCGGCAATTTCTGAACTCCCACCCCAGGGACGGAGCTGGCACTTCACTGAAACGGTCCGCTCTTTCTTTGACCTTTCTAACATGCCCGCCCCCTCAGTTATCTCCATTTCATACAGCATCTACACCCCCCCTGGCTCCTCACCCCTATCAAGTCTTGCAGGGACCTGTGTGCCCTACCAAAGACTACCACGATCGCTACGGTATACAGGTCACTCTTCTGAGAATACGCAACCCAACACCCGGACATAGTCCCCATTTATACAGATGGTTCCCGCTCGGAGGCTGGTACGGCCGCCTCAGCGGTGACACTGTCCCAGCCGCTTTCTCGGCAGAACTCTTCGCGATTATGGAGGCCCTCGACATTGTGCGCACTCATTCTGCTAGCTCCTTCGTCATTTATTAAGATTCTCAAAACGCACTTCTCTCCCTAGAGAGATTTAACCCCCTTCACCCGCTCGTCTGCACCATCCAGCAAACCTTCCACTTTTTAACAGCCTTCCGACACAAAGCAATCGGCTTCTGCTGGGTCCCGGCACATGTCGGCATCCAGGGTAACGAGGAGGCGGACCGCACGGCAAAGACGGCCTGCTTACTGCCGGCCTCCCCCTGGCCCCTCCCTTCCTCCGACTTCTTCCCGACTCTCCGCTCCCACTTTCGCTCCATCTAGCAACGGGAATGGGACCAGGCCACACAAAACAAACTCAACAAGATCAAACCGCAATTAGGATACTGGGCCTCCTCATTCCACCGGTCCCGCCATAAAGAAGTGATTCTAGCCCGTCTCCGCCTAGGACACACGCGCATTACTCATGGTCACCTTATGGCTAAATCGCCAGCCCCGCTCTGCCCTACCCCTATCACTCGTAATTCTCCTGGTCAAATGCCCAAACGTGTCCGCTCTTCGTCGCAGGTGTTTCCCTCTCTTGTCCAAAATTCCCATACCCGAGCGTCTATAATCCATACTCACCGAAGGCCCCCATTTTTCAGCGGAAGCGATTTTCCGTTTCCTCCCTCATTCCCATCTGCCTCATCGTGTCTACGACCATACCCCTCTTACCCACTATCCAGCAACTGAACCTTATTCACCCCCATAGTCTACCATCCCCAACTCAGTAACACTATCCACCCACTGCCTCCCCGAGATATATATCACTTTCACTAGGTACAAATCGGCGGTAAATTAAAGGAAAAAAAAAAAATATATATATATATATACTGTATATATTAGTGGTGGACCGGATGTCAGTTTTTCAACATCTGCGGATGCGGATCTTTAATTTCAATATCCGCGGATGCGGATATTTAGTTAATCTATCAATATAATATAGAATTATGAATATATGACGTAATTTTTCAAATTTCGTGAGATTACTATGATGGCAGGCAATGCATAAGAATTAAAATTAATATTTTCATTATGATAAAAATAATAACTTTCTCAAGAGTTTCAGCCACACAAAATTCAATGAAACAAGTCTCATTCAATTTTCTGTTACCAGGTATTTATATTTTGAGGTTTATATAGTTGTTTGTTCATTAATAATTAATACTTTACATGAAATGTGCATGACTGGGCCTTACAAGCTACTTTATAGGCTAATTTAATTGTAAATTGCATAATTTATTAGAGGTAATATCCGCATAACATCCGCAGTCAGAAATGCGGATGCGGATGTGTGTGTGTATATATATATTCCGCAAAAGAAAGAGATACTCCGCAAAAGAAAGAGAGTGGAGGCGAAGTTAGGCAACTACAGAGATAATGACAGGAAAGCAATAAAAGAAAAACTGGAGGGTATCAATAGGAAAATACAAGCCCTGATTAAGGACCATATAGAGAGGGAAGAGGAAAAGGCGGTAGAAGCAATAAAGGAAAATTCAAAATACTTCTATAGCTATGCAAAAAGGAAAACAAAAACGCGCTGCGCTATTGGGCCCTCAAGGACGAGAAATAATGAACTAACCGACGATCCAAAAGATATATCCGATACATTGAGAGGTCAATATGAATCAGTTTTCAGTACCCCAAAAAGTGACAAGCGATACCTGACATAAATGCATTCTTTGAAGAGGAATTGCAAGGAGAGTATATAACAGACTTTGATTTTACCCCAGAAGATGTAGCGAGAGCTATAGGACAAATGAAACCACATTCAGCTGCAGGTCCGGACAACTGGAACGCATTACTGATTAAAAAGTTCTGTAAAAATGAAATAGCTACACCTTTATACTGGATATGGAGAAGATCTCTAGACACTGGGGAAATACCGAGCATCTTGAAAATAGCAAACATTGTCCCTATATATAAAGGAGGGGACAGATCTCAAGCAAAGAACTATAGACCAGTGTCATTGACATCCCACCTCACCAAAGTATTTGAAAGAATAGTTAGAGAGAATATTTACGATTTCCTGGAGACACGGGAAAGATTCAACGAAAATCAGCATGGATTCCGATCAGGTAGATCATGCCAATCACAACTAATAGAACACTACAACAATATCCTAGATGCATTGGAAGGCAATGACAACTACGATGTTATATACACAGATTTTGCTAAAGCTTTCGACAAATGTGACCATGGTATAATAACACATAAAATGAAATATATGGGAATAACAGGCAACGTGGGAAAATGGATCTACAACTTCCTCAGAGAACGTCTGCAGGTCGTCAAAATTCAAGGTATATCATCATCAGAATCGGAAGTACGCAGCTCAGTACCACAAGGTACAGTACTGGCCCCACTCTTGTTCATTATCATGCTAACAGACATAGACAGCGGAGTAAACAGCAACAGTATAGTAACATCCTTTGCAGACGATACAAAGATCAGCAGAAAAATCAGTGATGTACATGACGTGGAGGCCTTGCAGACGGACACGAACAAAATATACAAATGGTCAGAAGACAACAACATGTCATTTAACACCGAGAAATTTCAGTTCTTGAGATATGGTAGAAAAGAAGAACTTAAACAGACTGCATATTATGCTCCAGATAGACAGGAAATTCAGAGAAGCACGAAAGCGATCGATCTCGGGATAATAATGACAGATGATGCGAAATTCGAAACACAAAATCAGGTAGCGATAAATAAAGCAAAAAGAGTCGCCGGACAGGTACTAAGAACGTTCAAGAGAAGGGACAGGACGGTAATGATTCACCTGCTAAAACCACTGATTATACCAAAACTTGAATACTATACTGCTCAGTTTTGACGTCCCCATATAAAAAGGAAGAAACTAATAAACTAGAAGAAACGCAAAGGCATTTCACAGCCAAGATTGATGGCTGCAAAGAACTCAACTACTGGGAAAGACTATGTAAACTAAATCTGTACTCCCTGGAAAGAGAAGAGAGAGGTACACCATAATCTACATATGGAAAATGATCGAAAAACTGGTACCAAACCTAAAACTAAAACCCAATTACCATTCAAACAACACTGGAAAAATAGAAAGGCAGAATGTGTAGTGTTCCCAAATTAAAGGCCCGACAAGGGACCCTCCTCAATTCTGAAGGAAAATAGCTTGGTTGTCAGGGGGCCAAGACTTTTCAAACCATCTTCCAAAGGGACCTCAAAACGTAACGAGGGTCAAAGTTGAAGTCTTCAAGAGAAGACTGGATGCCTGGCTCAGGACGGTACGCAGATGAGCCGGGCATGCCTGCTATGTACGGTGGAGAGGCGCAAGAAAGCAACTCGCTCCTCCACCAAGCCAGACCTAGAGGCGGGGCCACCAGCTTGACCGTGTGAAGACATACCTTATGAACCTTATGTTTCGTGCGTTGGTATATATAATATATATATATATTATATATATTATAATATATATATATATATATATATAATATACAGGGTGGGCCGTAAGTTTCTACATAGGAAAATTAAACGTTTGTTTTTATGTTTCAGATACCCTAGATATGCGTTTGACGTAAGATCTTGTTTACTGATGAAGCAAATTTTTACGTCAATGGAGAGGTTAATCGGAAAACATACGTTATTGGAGTAATGCTAACCCTAACGTGGCTGAGTCCGACGAAGTGCAAGGTGCCGGTAAGTGATGGTGTGGGCGGGATATGGGGTGACAGAATTATTTGGACCAATTTTTGTCAGTGGAAATCTTAATGCCGAAAGGTATCTTAACATGTTGCAAGAAGAGATTTTCCCATCCCTGCTAAACGAGGAAGGTAACTTCCCAGTTTACTTCCAGCAAGATGAGCTCCACCTCATTATGGTCTTCACGTGCGTCGGTATTTGGATCAGCAGCAGTTTCCGGATGCTTGGATTGGTCGGCGTGGTCCTGTGGAGTGGCCTCCCAGATCCCCAGATCTCACCCCCCTGATTTCTATCTTTGGGGGCACTTGAAGGGCATGGTGTATCAGGAAAAGATACGAGACATAAATCATCTAAAGGAACGTATCACCAACGCCATTACAAGCATAACGTCAACTGTGCTAATGCGTGTTCATCAACAGTGGGAAACACGTATTGAAATGTGTTTTCAAAACAATGGCAACCATGTAGAGCATATTATATCAATAAAAATGGTTGTCCATAAAAAAAATGTTTATTTTTCCTATGTATGGAAACTTACGGCCCACCCTGTGTGTATATATAATATATATATATATATATATATATATATATATATAATATTATATATATATATATATATATATATAGCTGAAAATCTTTTTCTTTTTGATTTATGTACATAATAATAAAGGACGACTTATAGCTTTCGACTATAAATGCTATGTCTATCTCTGTTTAATGCAAAAATATGCACTTAAACGTATTCAGTATAACTGCTCCCTTTTTTTGTCATTATGAATCTGTGCTTTTTCACTCCGGAAGGATGGGCAATGGGCATGCAATCACGTTTTCTGAGGACCCCTGGAAAGCACAGGTAAACCCCCGATTGCGGAACAGGGTACCCCCTTGAAAGTAGCTAGGCAAGATATTTGTATATAATTGACCAAGAAGTAACGTGTTACATTGGATTTTGGAAATGGCTGCTGGTGATTTAGATACATGAATTTTTAAGTCTTTAAGCAATACCGCAACAAAACATCGCAACTACGGCAAAATACAGCCTCCAACAGGAGAAACTACGGAATGACTTGCCGGGTTATACTTTCAAGCGGGACACTTTGTATAGGAGCATGTAATTATGGATATGATATATAATAATTACATGACATATAAACTGTATAATTAGGGTCGTATGAAATATGACTGACTGCGCGTATGACAATTATATAACTAAAAATAAAATATACATAATGTTGGCTCAAAACGTCCCGTGGTAAAACTCCCATGTTTCTGACCTGTATGTGTTGATGAGAAACGTAGTTTCACCAATAGGACTATTTGAAGCGATTACACACGCTCTCAATTTAATAGTAAACGGAAATAAATGTTTCTTCAACCATTTTCATTTAATCTCACCTATATACTTCGGACATAATTTACTTTTTCTCAGGTAGGTAAAGAAGAGTATGCTTTCGTAAATAAGGCTGAGTATAGTTTATGCGTGGTGTATTCGGGCAAACATTTTATTCAAGGGTCAACTACTTCGAGTGGGACTCGCGTGTGCCCATAACCTCGACGAAACATTTTATCGGCCCTCATTAAACTTAACCTAACTTTATTTGAACCCCCCAAACTTGTCGTATATATATATATATATATATATATATATATATATATATATATATATATGTATGAGGTGGAGAAAATTATTTCGGCTTCTTCGAATGCGCTGAAAGTGACCCCCGTAATGCGTAGCTTCATATATATTTTTCTTAAAGCATCCTAATTTCGAAATTATCCTTTTCAATGTCCGACAACAATAATGCCTTTCCGTCCATCTAGTCTGCTATTGCTGTGTATATATCGGCGGTGTAGTGGTTAGCATCCCTGACTACGGATCCACCGGCCTCGGGTTCGATTCCCGGTGACAACAATCGGCGCGCAGCAAACCCAGCTATTCATCCTTCCATACAATAAAAGTTGGCTGGTAGATAAATGGTTACCCTGGGTAGCCTAGTGGTTAAGACACTGGGATGCTGCTGCTGCTGCTGCTGATTGGGAGAACACGAGGTCGAGTCCGAATGAGGACTTTGTAATTTCTGACCACCCGTAACAAGCTTGACTTTCGTCAGAATGAACAATTCGGATGGAAGCAAATCGAAGGTTAACCAAGGTGTGTAACAGTCACGAATACTCACAACGTCAGAAACGAAAACATTCGCTGAAATTACATCATTCACAGTTTGGGTAAAAAATTTCCAAAGCTTCTGACGTCACTAAATAATAATAAAACTTACCATGAGTAAAACTTACCAAACAAGGAGGCGTTGGTACTGGCAACTTCAAATACAGGCCATAATTAGGTTATATAAAAGAAACTTTAAATTTTAACATTAATATATCTTGACGAGCCTTCCTGAGCAAAATACATACTAATATATATATATATATATATATTATATATATATATATATATATATAGGGTGTCCCATAAGTCCGGCATCATAGGAGAAATTCCTATTTTTCTATTTCTACAAACCATAATTCATATTTTTCTCTTTCTACAGGCCATAATGTCTGTGAGCAAGGAAGAACGAATCCAGATAATTCTACTCATAGGAAATCGGAGTCAAAGAGAGGCCAGGCCGCTGCTGAATTTAACAGACTGTATCCAGACCGCGAGCCAATAACACAGAGTTGTGTTAGCAGACTTGTTGCAAAGTTTAATGAAACAGGATCCATAGAAGATAAAACCACGCAGTGGACCTTCAAGGAGGTCCACTGCGATGATACAGCGACTGCTATCCTGGTTCATTTTAACAGAAGTCCCAATAAGTCTCTCGCGGGATTGTCCGCCGAGACAGGAGTGTCGAAAAGTAGCATCCATCGCATTCTTCAGGCTCAGAAATGGCATCCATATAAACTTCAGATCCTACAAAAATTAAGCGAAGATGATCCCGACCGGCGGATGGAATTTTGTGAATGGGCTACGAAACAATATGCTCAGGATGCCAATTTCCCGTCCACCATTCTGTTCAGTGACGAGGCTGTTTTTTATGGAAATGGCGAGGTAAATCGACAAAACACCCGCTACTGGTCTCAAAACAACCCTCACTGGTATACCTCTTCAAAGGAACAAGGTGCATCTCGGGTGATGGTATGGTGTGGCATTTGGAAGGATCGCATCGTAGGCCCCCTCTTTTTTGATGAACATGTCACTGGAGGCACCTACCTACGTATGCTCAAGGAAGAAGCATTTCCCAGTGTCTTGAACGAAGAAGGAAATTTCCCAGCATTGTTCCAGCAAGACGGCGCTCCTGCACATTACAGCACCCAAGGGAATACCTGTACCAACAATTCCCTGGTCATTGGATAGGACGTCGAGGGCCTGTGGAATGGCCAGCTAGAATCCCGGATCTCACGCCACTAGAATTTTATCTCTGGGGCCACTTGAAAGCGCTGGTATACGCAGAGAAAATTAGGTGTGTTGAACATTTGCGGCAGCGCATTATTGGGGCATGTAACACCATTACTCCTGACATCATTCACCGTGTGCTTGCTGACTGGGTATCACGTCTGAATTTGTGTAGTGAAAACAATGGTGGACATATTGAGCACGTTCTGTAAATAAAAGCTTTTGTTTTGCCTTTTTTTATTATTTTTCCTATAATGCCGGACTTATGGGACACCCTATATATATATATATATATATATATATATATACTTGCGTCATCCGATTTAAAGCAGAAAGTGTTAAGACGGTGGTGTGACCTCGAATGTTCGTATAAAATTCGACGCGTCTCTGCGTCATGAGCTATATAAAGCTTACATAAAATTTTACGATACCTCCAGTCTTTACTGTAATTAAATACATGACCTAGATAGACCCCAGTACATACACACACGTATATATACAAAAAATATGGCGAGAGTGAAAATAATTTAAAGTAATGAATAAGAAAGAGCGAGTGATAACTATATAAAACCGGCAAGACGGATAAGCCGCCGAAGTTTTAAATTACCATATAGTGCTTTTACCAACTATTAATAATTTATTTTTAATTTTTTTTATTTTATTAATAATAACCTTTATTAATAATAATAAAATAAATACGTTTTTTCAATTTACAATGACACGAATAATTGTGAAGCTCGACTATTTATTTTATTTAATTTGGCCCTTAAGCTTTAGGCTTTACTGGGCTCTTATTAAAAATAAGCGGCTAGTTGTTATTAATTAATAATAATAAATAAATAAATAAGTAAATAAGTATTATTAATAGTTAAAACGTGTATTACAATATTAAACAATATTAGTGGACATTAATCCTAGATTTTTGTTAGTATGCCATTATTAATCGGGATTTCAACTTGGTTTTAAACAAATTTACATTCGCAATATTTTTTATATCGGCATGCGAGTCATTCCATAGTTTCAATCCAATGAAAATGGGTAGTTTTTGAGATGAAGACAATCTAAATTGAGGTATAACGAGCTTTGATCTATTTCTGGTCTGATACGAGTGGATTTCTTGATGAGTTACAAAATATCTATTTACCCATTGCAAATTAATAATTTTGTTCTTACACTTTTAAATAAAAATAAAATGTGCCAGTTTGGTTATATCGTTGAGCTTTAATTTCTAAGTTTGAACATTATAACAACGCTCCTTGAAATCTTTTTCGCGATATAATTTACATGATCACTCCTTTATGGCGATTTCATTAACATTAAGTTTATCAAGATATACATTTCTTTTATTGGTAAAAATCATGAAATTTGTTTTACTGGTATTTAGGAAGAGTTTATTGGTGGTCAACCACTTCATTACACTGATGTATTCTGAATGAAATATATTCTGAGCTGTATTAACATCTTTGCAAGAAAAAGAGACAGTTGTATCATCTGCAAACATTATGAAGTTCAGTATATCAGATGAACGTGGAAAGTCATTTACATATAATAAAAATAACAGTGGACCCAGAACTGAGCCCTGTGGCACACCATGTTTGACAAGCGCTTTAGTTGAGCAAACCTTATTTACTGATACAAAATGATATTTATTGGACAAATAACTTTTAAACCAATCACTGATTGCTCCTCTAAAGCCGTAACAATATAATTTATTAAGTAGAATATTATGGTCTATTACATCAAACGCCTTACTCAAATCCATAAATATTGATATCATTATTTCTTTGTTCTCCTTAGCTATATTTACATTTTCCATAAGATTTAAAATAGCCATTTTTGTTGTTTTATTATTACGAAAGCCATATTGATTTGGAGATAATAAATTGTAGGATTTTAAATATCGCTGCATTCTACTTTTTACAATTTTTTCAAAAACTTTGCTGAACACAGATAATGAACACACCGGCCTGTAATTTGTTGCTATATACTATATACTTTGCTCTTGATTACCAACCGAAAAAGAAATAAATATTTGGGATCACTTGAAGATCAGGGCCCCCAGCCTTCTTTAGTTAGCTTTATAAGGCTAACTAATGAAAATATCAAGACCTAACCTAACCAATCGTCAAGGACGTACAGTTGACCTAACGACTGGTTAGGTTAGGTCGTGATATTTTCGTTACTTAGCCTAATAAGGATAACTAAAGAAGGCTGGGGGGGCCCTGATCTTCAGGTGATCCAATATTTGTCCTAAAAAGGCTTGAATTGAGCGAAAAAAGAAAGTTCTCTTGAAAAATAGAATAATAAATATTTAATGCACTTTGCTTGGTCAAGTTTATGACCACGACGCAAAACTTGACGGATAGTTCGCCTAAAACAGCCATAAAACAGGCAATTAAGAAACCATTAGAGGGCAATGCAGATACAGTGTGTACACTGAAGTTAATGATGGTTCATTAATGTAGTAAATTGGTTATTATAAGTGAACTGTTGCTTTATTAATTTTCTTTGGAATATGGTTTTAGGCTTAACGAGAGAGAGAGAGAGAGAGAGAGAGAGAGAGAGAGAGAGAGAGAGAGAGAGAGAGAGAGAGAGAGAGTTTTGTTGTTCGAATTAGCCAATAAGATAGTCTTAGTTACAACTTTTTTTAACCAATAGCAAGTAATCAATACCCGTCGAGTGTTTAGTGTTTACCCGAGGCTTCGCAAAACGATTTACAAATTCAAATTCGTTTCTGCCATCAGAGGTATAAGATGTACAGTATTAAACCATTTTTTGGTGTATGTTTAATTCGAAAAAAAGGGTACTTTTCCGTTATACCCCCGCAATTTCTTCTTTCCCGGTTAGGTCAACTGTACGACCTTGACAATTGGTTAGGTTAAGTCGTGATATTTTCCTTAAAATATTAGTTAGTTTTAACGAAAATATCACGACTTAACATAACCAATTGTCAAGGGCGTACGGTTGACCTAACCTGGAAAGAAGAAATTGCGGGTATAACGGAAAAGGGATCACCTGAAGATCACGGCCCCCAGCCTTCTTTAGTTAGCTTTATAAGGCTAACTAACGAAAATATCACGACCTAACCTAACCAATCGCCAAGGGCGTACAGTTGACCTAACGATTGGTTAGGTTAGTCGTGATATTTTCTTTAGTTAGCCTTATAAGGCTAACTAAAGAAGGCTGGGGGCCCTGATCTTCAGGTGATCCCGGAAAAGTACCAAAAAAAGGCCTGATACCCCATTTCTGATCATGTAAATCCGTTACAAATTTCTCTTTCATACACTTAAATTAATAATAATTAATCTAAAGCCCCAACCATTAGATGTAAATTAGAATTATATGTTTTTTTTATTGAGGTTGTTTAACCTCCTTCGCAACATCTAAGGTCATATGACGGAGGGAACCTACAGCTTTTACGTGGGATCCGAACCACGGGTCGCTACATAATCTGAGCGCGAGGGACGGTCCCCCATCCAACTACTATCCAGACCCAATGTCGCTTAACTTCGCTGATCTCCGGAAGCGGTGTTACGACATTGGCCACGACGTAGCCCATGCGCGTTATAGGAATGAACGCCATCTCTCCCTCAACCCAGCCTATGCGTGAGTTCAGTGTAGGAAGGACCCTGTAGCCATTGTTAAAATAATTAAGTACCAGAAAATAGAGTAAATTAGTAGCCGAAGCCACAGGAAACTGTAGTCAGTCAATATATATATTATATATATATATATATATATATATATATATAATTATGCGGGTTGCTTCTACAGAGCTTCAATTTAATATTTAGTAGAAATCCAATGACAAGGAGAAATGTAAATGCCATGAAAAGTCTTCTTTATTGCGCAACGTTTCGAGCAATACGCTCATCTTCAGGCTGTTTAATAACAATGTGAAATTAAAATCAATATTGAATGAAAAACAAACAGAAATTTCTATAACCTATTCGTAAAGACAAATTTTAAAAGACTGAGAAAAGAGGGTTAAGTTCTAAGTTATACAGATTTACATATCAAAATTAAGAAGTTATTTTTAAATACATGTAGTAAATGTGAAATTAATACACTGGAAAAATTACCAATAGTACACTGGAACAATGGAGCTATCTACCTTACACAGCAGTATCCGAGGCCGACTAATTTGAGCAGAGGAGACGGGAATGAAAGATGGCGAGGGAGATAGGGGAAGGAGGGATTATAAGGAATTGGGGAAGGAGGAGGGATCATAGCAGATTGAGAGGGACGGACGATGAGTCAACATTCAGACTAGGGGACAATGCTTTAATGAAAAGGGATTCTAAAATTCTTAGTGAGTTGGGACAAGTATTACAACCAAGAATTTTAAAATTGTCTAAAGTGACATCAATTTTACATTTGATGCTATGTTCACGAATGCTGGAGGCTTCCTTAGTTTTTAAAATTCCAGTGTATTAATTTCACATTTACTACATGTATTTAAAAATAACTTCTTAATTTTGATATGTAAATCTGTATAACTTAGAACTTAACCCTCTTTTCTCAGTCTTTTAAAATTTGTCTTTACGAATAGGTTATAGAAATTTCTGTTTGTTTTTCATTCAATATTGATTTTAATTTCACATTGTTATTAAACAGCCTGAAGATGAGCGTATTGCTCGAAACGTTGCGCAATAAAGAAGACTTTTCATGGCATTTACATTTCTCCTTGTCATTGGATTTCTACTAAATATTATATATATATATATGCGCCTCGGTAGTGTAGTGGTTAGCGGCGCTGGCTACGAATCCATCGGCCCTGGTATCGAAACCCGGTGACGGCAGGCGGCGCGTAGCAAAACCCAGCTGTTCATCTTTCCACACAATTAAAAAAAATGGTTAGTAGATAAATGGGTACCTTGTGTAGCCTAGTGGTTAAGACGCTTGGTTGCTGCTGGGGCGTGGTTCGGATTCCATGTTAAACTGTAGGTCTAAAGTGGCATGAAAAGCTTGACCTTCGTCAGAATGAGCAATTCGGGCAGAAGCAAACCAAAAGGTTTACCAAAAAGAAAGGCGTGTGTATATATATATATATATATATATATATATATATATATATATATACACACCTTGGTTTAGCCTCCCTCCGAATTGTTCAGTCTGACGGTCACGCTTGTCACACCACTTTAGATCTACAATTTAACGTGGAATCCGAACAACGCCCCACCAGTAACCAAGCGTCTTAACAACTAGGCTACACAGGGTACCCATTTATCTACTAACCATTTTTTTGTATTGTGTGGGAGGATGAACAGCTGGGTTTTGTTGCGCGCCGCCTGCCGTCATCGGGTCTCGATCCCGGGACTGATGGATTCGTAGTTAGCGACGCTAACCACTACACCACCGAGGCGCATATATATATATATATGAGAGAGAGAGAGAGAGAGAGAGAGAGAGAGAGAGCAAAGATTAAGTTCCACGGAGACCAGTTTTGTGAAACTTATTGTGAAACTTACTGGCCAAAATTGGTCACGTGGGAAATGACTAACCAATCAAAACCTACCACTTAACTTAGTGCAATCTGGTCACCGAGATATATATATATATATATGAGAGAGAGAGAGAGAGAGAGAGAGAGAGAGAGAGAGAGAGAGAGAGAGAGAGAGAGAGAGAGCTTATAGCTGAGGTCATTCCCAGCCAAAAACTTCACACGAACATAGATCCAATTCATAACAGTTATGGAGCTATGAATGTTTGGATTTCAAGCATGCGCATGCGTGACCTTGAACTGAATTGACAGTTACTTACCGAACCGAACTAACTACACAGTAGTGTGTTGTGTTTCACAGCGTGCAGTTGATGTTTTGTGCGTTCAGTATGCCTTTCACGTTTTCAAATGCCGAATATGCCGATATGGTGTGCATGTTTACGGATTTTGCGATGGAAATACTACTGCTGCTGTCGCTGAATACCAGCGACGTTTTCCAAATCGAAGAATTCCGGATCGACGAGTGTTTAGCAACATTTTCCGGAGATTGCGAGAGAGCGGTTCATTTCCTAGCGTTACTGTTTTATCTGAGCGTCCGGTACAACAAGATGTGGCTGAACAAGAAAACATTATTCAGATGCTACTGCGGAGTCCTCATGTTAATACGCGAAGGATTTCCACACGTCTTAAGAGTTCCTCAAACGAGAGTAATGTAGAATGTTACACGAAGAAAGCATGTATCAATACCACGTAAAGCGTGTCAGCACCTCCAACTTCGGGATCGTGCCCATCGGCTGGAATTTTTGTAATTGGCTCAATGCCGATCGACAATTGCATCGATACATCTTGTTCTATGATGAGGCTCAATTTACCCGCGACAGTGTCAACAACACTTACAATTCACATGTGTGGTCAGAAATGAATCATCATGCCATTGTTGAAAGTAATTTTCAACATCGGTTGATTGGTCCATTTATCTTTGAAGGTGGTCTTACAGGTGACATTTATCTTCGATTTCTGCAAGACGAACTGCGCCACTGTTAGAAGATGTACCTATGCCAACACAATTGTACTTCCAACAAGACGGAACTCCTCCCCATTTTAGCCGTACAGTGAGAACGCATCTCGATGATCGTTTCCCTGGTCGATGGATTGGTCGTGGTGGTGCACAAAATTGGCCACCCAGGTCTCCGGACCTAACCCCTCTAGATTTTTATCTGTGGGGGCGCATGAAAGAGCTGGTGTACCAGAGAAAAGTGGAAACAAAAGATGCAGTGCCTCGTCGCATTTTGGATGCTGCATCCCTAATAAAGGACAATCTAATGAACTAATGCGAGCTACACGCGCGATTCATAGACGAGCGCGATGTGTATTGAGGCCGAGGGTAGTAATTTTCAAGAGTTATTGTAAATTCATGAATAAAAACTTTAGCAACTATTTGTTCGCTTATTCTTATTTTTAAACATTCAAACATCCATAGTTTCATAACTGTTAAGAATCGGACCTACACTATCTTCATATGAACTTTTTGACTAGGAATCACCTCAGCTATAAGCTCCCGAAGTTATGACATTTCGTCGTGACTCACCCTGTATATATACAGTGTGTGTGTGTGTGTGTGTGTGTCAAAAACCAGGTTTTTTTGTTCGCAATTTTTCTTGAAAGAACAACGTTATTTTTTCTTTCCGTGTACCATAAAAAATCCATTTACTTATAGAACAAATATGTAATTCCTATAAATTACATTACCTGTTCTATGCCGTAAACACAAAAGAATATTGTGTATGTATAGTTTTAAATATATAAAGTAGATTTTCTTTTAATTTACCTTAAATTTACCTTAAAGCGCTTCTGCCTCAAGGGTGCGCTGCTCCCACGAAGTCCACTCAGCGCCTCCTGAGGCGGGGCCACGACGGGGTCGCCACCCTTCTTTTCTCTTGCTCCTGCCATAAGATTTGGTCCCCTATTGAATTTGTGGGGGCTGGTCTGGCAGAGGAATACCCTGACACTGTGGGTTGGTCGGGTATGTTGGCTAAAAACGTGTCCAAGTGTTTTTTAAAAGTATCTACTGGGACTGCACTTATATCTCTAAGGTACTGAGGCAAGGAGTTAAACAGGCGAGAACCCTGCCTAGAGATACTATTATATTGAAGGGTTTGAATCCTTCTCCGACTGTTTGGTGGGAGGTGATATTTTTTACACATTCTGCCAGTTCTTGTTAAGGTGGGCACAATTGGTTCAGTATTGGGGGCAACTAAAAGCCCTTCTAGAATTTTCCAGGTGTAGATTAGGATGTATCTCTCAAACCTTCTCTCTATGGAATAAAGGTTTAGGCCTCTAAGCCTATCCCAGTAGTTTAATTTGTTTTTACTCACCTGTTGCCCATCAGGTTGTTTAATATACGAGGTAAAGGTTCTTTGTAGGCCCTCAATTTTTTGCAATTCATTCTGTTTGTGGGGAAACCATAATTGAGAGCAGTAGTCAATGCGTGGAAGGACAAGTGATTTCCACAGGGTAAGCATGGTCATACTGTCCCTAGTTCTGAATGTCCTCAGTATATATCCTATTAGTTGTTTGCATGATGAGGTTACTTTGTCAATGTGCCTGTTGAATGTTGCATCTTCAGATAATATAATCCCTAGATCCCTGACATGATCAGTTTGTGCAATATCTTTTCCTGTGGGTCCAGTGTAGTTGAATTGTTCTTTCAGGTATTTATTTGGTCCATACTTAATTAGTTCAAATTTGTCTTCATTGAAGGCCATATTGTTTGCATCTGCCCATGCATATATAGTTTGTAGATCTTTTTGTAGCTCTACACAGTCTTCTTTTTCTGTAATTGGTCTTAGTATTCTGGTATCATCTGCGAATGACAGGAGAGAGCTTCCTAGGTTACAGTTTATATTGTTTAGCATTATAATGAATAGAATTGGTCCTAGTACTGTGCCTTGCGGCACTCCACTAATCACTTCTTTTTCTATAGATCTTGCTCCATTTACAGTTGTTATTTGTTTTCTGTCAGAGAGAAAGGCATGGATCCATTTTCCTACTTTTCCACAAATACCAAGTTCTTTTAGTTTATGGAATAATATACCATGGTCAACCTTGTCAAAAGCTTTTGCAAAGTCTAGGTAGATGACATCAACATTGTGGTTTTCTCCCAAGTATTGTAGGATTGTATTGCAATGGTCTATAAGTTCAGTAAGGCAGGATCTCTTGTGTCTGAAGCCATGTTGAAAGTCTTCTAAGAGATGTTCATTTTCTATAAAACTGACAATGTGCCTTTTCAGGACTTTCTCAAATATTTTAATAATATGGGAAGTCAAAGATATGGGTCTATAGTTCTTGGCTTCCTTTCTTTTGCCTCCTTTGGAGATTGGGGTAATATTTGCTTGTTTCATGATTGGTGGTATTCTACTGGTGTCTAGTGAGGATCTCCACAGGATTTTCAAAGGCAGAGATAAAGTATGTTTGCATTCCTTAAGAATCTTGGCTCCAATTCCATCTGGACCAGGGGCTGAACTCCCCGGTAGCTCTGTTATTGCCTGTTGTATATCTCTAGTGGTTATTTGTATATCTTCCAATAATGGTCTGTCTTGGTAATTTTCTTCTCTATCAAAAAATGCTGTAGTTTTTATTTCTTTGCTACTACAGGGGTACTCCAGCTTAAAGCATATTGAGATTGTAAAATGTTTGCCATTTCCTGTGTATTAGATGTGAGAGTTAGTCCATCTTTAGCAAGCAATGGGCCAATGCTCGTTTTGATAACTGCTTTGCGTTTAGCATAGCTAAAGAAGAATTTGCTATTTTCCTTTATAGTGCCAATAGCTTTGTGTTCATTATCAATATTCTCTCTTATGGTTAACTCCTTTATTTTAAGTTCTAACATCAGTATCTGATTCCGGATGTTACTATGTCTTGTATCACTTAATTGCTTTGTCAGTTGTTTAGATAGCTTTGTTCTCTTTCTCTCTTTAGACCTAGACTACAAATCCAACCAACAAGCCAACAAATCTCCAATTTCACTGATTTATACGATATAACAATTGTGTAGTACAGGAAAAAATTATGAAAACATTGACTTTAAAATTTATTGAAGCGCGTTCAGGAGGCAGACGCGAGACGACCAAATGATCTGCCGTTTAATAACGAAATGGACGGATATTCTTTGGCAAGTAAATATATCGTAAGGTTGTGTCGTTCAACGTATTTCACCGGCTATTCCCGTTATGTAAGGTAATTATTCTTTTGTATTTCTTATAATATTTTAACAAAATATCAAATAAAAGCGCAGCTTTAAACCTTTAAACGAAAAAAGTTGATGTACTTACAAACCGAACTGTTCGAGATAAAACTCGCGTTCATGTTTCGAACATAGGCCTATGGTCGGCATTTACCGTCTGAGATGCCATCTTGACTCGTAAACCTATTTGTTCCGTCTATTTAATCTAAAGATGTGGTAACGTCTCACAGCCAGTCAAACTTGTATACTCGGATTAACACATCAGGGTTGTCGAAACGAAACGGGTGCACGGAGCATTTGCATTGATTGGGTGCTTGAGAAGTCCCGTGATATATTTTTACTTCTTGCTCTCTTTCCTTTTCTCCTCCGAAAAGGAGGAAAAAAATAAAAAATAAAAATTCAGGGAAATACCTCCACTTAATGTTCCAATACGCACTTCGAAAGGCATTTAAACTTTTTAATTTAAGTATTTGTATTGTTAGTTTGTAATATATTTAAAAAAATATATATATTTACTGTAATTTATTACTTTTAATAAAGTAATGGAAGGAAGAAGAAAATGGAAGAGTATAAATACAGAAGAAGGGAGACAACGATACAGACAGTTGAATAATGAACTGAGAAGAGAAACTGATAAAGCGAGAGAGATGTCACTTGGAGAGTAGTGCAGAGAATTGGAGGAATTAGAAAGGAAAGGAAGAACTGATTTAATGTACCAAAAAGTTAAGGACATATATAGATGGAAAAGTAGTAGCTTGGGAGTGCGAGAAATGGAGAAAAACTGAAAAGACCAGAAGATATAAGGAAGAGATGGATTGAATATTTTGAAGAACTGTATGATAAAGAGAACAAGCCTAATAACATCGAAATGGAGGAAGCAGATGTGGTAGAAGTAGATTGTATGGGACCGGACATATTGGAAAGAGGAGTAGAGACGGCTGTAAAAGACCTAAGATAATGGCAAGGCCCCAGGACTTCTGAAAAGTCTTGAAGGTGATGCTAGAGAGGAGGTGAATGTATTGGGCAGAAACATGTATGAAAGTGGAGACTGGCCTGCTGACTTTATGAGTCTCTATGATTACTATCCCCAAGAAACGAGAGCCACCAAGTGTTCAGAATTTCGAACCATAAGCTTGGTCAGTCATGCATCAAAAACAATGCTAAGGATACTAACCAGAAGACTAACGAACAGAACTCAGCAGTACATTGGAGAGGATCAGTTTGGATTTAGGTCAAAATGCGGAACAAGAGAAGCTATTGGTATTATGAGAATGATGGGAGAGAGAGTACTGGAACATGATCAGGAAATGTTTGTTTGTTTTATTGACTTTGAAAAAGCTTTTGACAGAGTCCAATGGAGGAAACTAATGAAAATATTGAAGAATATTAATGTTGACTGGAGGGACCGTAGGCTGATAAAAAAACCTATATCTTGGCCAGATTGTGAATGTTAGAGTTGCAGGAGGAGAATCGGAGCCTGGATTGGTTGGGAGAGGGGTCAGGCAAGGATGCTCCCTGTCCCCTGTGTTATTTAACATCTATGCGGAAGCAATGATAATAGAAGCAC
Source organism: Bathynomus jamesi (assembly GCA_023014485.1). NCBI lineage: Eukaryota > Metazoa > Arthropoda > Malacostraca > Isopoda > Cirolanidae > Bathynomus > Bathynomus jamesi. The sequence goes on along the minus strand of JAJOZX010000716.1, from coordinate 589,886 downwards.
TCTCAGATCTAGAAGAGGGAATCAGAGTGGGAGGTAAATTGGTCAAATCTGTAAGGTTTGCAGATTACATGGCATTTGTTTGTAGTACTGAGGAAGGACTGCAAAGCATGGTAAAACTTTACAAGACACCCGCATTGCCATGAAACATGCTACAGTAATGAAACATATATCAATCGATAGAGCAGAAAAAATGGTGCAAGCAGCTACGTATCATTTTGAAAATATTAGAAAATAACAGTTATGATACTTTGAAGCAATGTCATTCTTAGCGACAGTTGAGATATATCTAGCGACATTTGGCAACCCCTTAGTTGCCACACCGTTCAATTACTTCATTAGGTCAGATCTGGTCAGTTTGTGTTTTGTTGTTGAGGGTAAAGATGGGTTGTTGTGACATGTCAGTTACTGTGTTTTTTGATAAGTTTCGCTCTAAGGATAAGGAGCTATTTAAATTTTCTGTTGAACGTAAGCTACTATTGAGGGAATGCCACAGTAACGAAACATTTATCAATCGATAGAGCAGAAAAAATGGTGCAAGCAACTATGTATCATTTTGAAAATATTAGAAAATAAAGTTATGACACAATGAAGATGTTACTAGGCCTATCATACCTTACACCATTTGGATCTTTTCCGTTTCATAAATAACACTATCACAACTTAATTAACCTAACCAATCATCGAGGGCGTACAGTTGACCTAACCGGGCATTCAGTTGACCTACATTAAATATCTTATTTTCAACAAAATCGGAAACAGTACCTGAAACGGAAAAGATCCAAATGGTGTAAGCTATGATAGGCCTAGTAACATCTTCATAATGTCATAACTTTGTTATTTTCTAATATTTTCAAAATGATACATAGCTGCTTGCACCATTTTTTCTGCTCTATCCATTGATATGTTTCGTTACTGTAGCATGTTTCATGGCAATGCGGGTGTCTTGTAAAGTTTTACCCAAAGCATGGTCAATAGCTTGACAACAACGGCGGAAGAATTTGGAATGAGAATTAATGAGACAAAGACAAAGGTAATGAAAATTGCAAGAAGGAAAGGAGCACAAATGAACCTAACGATAGGAAATCGGACCTTAGAAGAAACTAAGCAGTTTAAATATCTGGGAAGTTTATTAACCAACAATGGAGATTGCAATAAGGAAGCAAGATCTAGAATTGGTATAGGTAAGGTAGCTTTTGAGAGACAGAGAAGACTACTTACAGGTAAACTCAACTTGAAGCTGAAGAAAAGGTTAATAAAAAGCTTGGTATGGAGTGTAGTACTGTATGGAGCAGAAACATGGACACTGAAAACAACTGAAAAGAAACTCCTGGAAAGTTTTGAAATGTGGATTTGGAGAAGAATGCTAAAGATAAGCTGGAGGGAACACCAAAGTAATGAGGAAGTATTGCAACAGGTGAGGGAGGAAAGAAGACTAATTAAGGTAATAAGAGAAAGACAGAAGAAATGGATCGGACATGTGTTGAGAGGATTGTTGAAGGTGGTGATAGAGGGTAGATATGAAGGTAGAAGGCTGAGGGGAAGGAAAAGGAAAGAAATGCTGGATGATTTGAAGGCAGGCAGAAGTTACCATGAGATGAAAAGGATAGCTCAGGATAAAACACTTTGGCGGGACACACGAATTGGACCTGCCTGATAGGCAGAATACGTGGGTGCACGAGCCAAAAAAGATTAGACAACCCTGAGCTAGACTGTGTCGTTTCAATCCAGGAATATCTAAGTGTAGCCGAACGTGGCCTCTCTCCATCGGGGAAATCGATACATCGCGCTATACTAATATTTTAACATTTGGAATTATGTATTAACATCGTTGTATCCATTAGGTACACGCAGGGTCGGATTAAGGCTGTGAGGGGCCTAAGGCTAATAAGAGGGTACGGTCCATATATGTACTATATATTGTACAGGGTGTCTCAAAAGTCACTATCTATTTTGAAAAATAATGGGAATTACGAAAAACTGGTTTAAGACATGAAAAATATATTTATTTCAAAGTAAGTGCCACAAAGAATTAGTGCTATTTATTTATCTGTCTCCACATGGCGACCATCAGTGTCTCTACAGAGCTCAAAGCGATAAGTTGTTTCCCGGAACACACTTTCCAGCATTTGAGGTGTTATTTTCTGAACTGCATCGGTAATACGATTTCGAAGTTCGGCTACATCACTAATTCTTCTACCAGTGTACACCTTAGACTTAATGAAACCCCAGGCGAAAAAATCTAATGGTGTTAAATCGGGTGAACGTGCTGCCCATGGTTGTGTTCCTCCACGACCAATCCAGCGACCGGAGAAGCGTCTGTCACGATAATCACGTACAATTATTGCATAATGGCACGGTGCTCCATCCTGCTGAAAAACTACTGTGTCAAGAATGCCATCTGTAAGAAGTTGAGGTTCGAGGAATTGTTCAAGCATGTCAAGAATTTATAAATTACACAAAATTCGAAATAAACCAATTAACTTTTTTTAAATACACAAATTTGCACCAGAAGTACATATCTTTATGCCAGCATAGCATTTTTTAAAAAAACATCTAATGTCACCGAAATAGATAGTGACTTTTGAGACACCCTGTATATAATTCAGAAAATCTTCAAACAAATAGAAATGTATATTTATCCAAATTTAACAACTAACAAAAATCAAAGCTATGTACATTAAAAAAAATAAATAAATAAAAAACCACGGCATACAATTCAAATACAGAATGATTTCTTCCTTCCTGGCTTTAAACTGTGATATCAAACAAAACATGCCCCTTTCTTCAACATGCTGAATGATCATTACACTAGGCCCAAATTCCCAGCGTCTGAAAAACAATTTTGGAAACAGACTAACCCTTTGAAGCCAATCATACAAAAATGGATGAAAATCATACATACTGTACATATCGACAATAATACACCATCAGATATATAAAAAAAAAAAAAATTGACATTAAAAAACAACTTATTTTCCACCTCTGAAGATATAATTATGCAGTTATATATGATATTACTTAACCAACCTTGTGACAAAGATTTAGGGTTTGTGATATAAAAATTAGGGGCTAAGGCTTATTAGCCTCATGTTTAATCCGGGTCTGGGTACACGGACACCTTTTCGTCCGAGTAAGGTAAGCTGATTAACGTCTCAGTTTATCAACTGATCCGATATAAAAATTTGGTTAAGGAACATCATGATAAATAATTGTAAGGACTTTCACCAATCAAATGAATATAACTTATTTTATTTTGGTCAGGTCGATGGGAACGAACCAGACACCTTAGATCTGAGGTTAGTTAATTCAAAGTGGAAGTTCAATCGCTAACATAAAAAATCCAAAAGTTATTTCAAAATAACAACAATAATTATTATTAGTGAATTATCAAGCTTTCTTTTATATTTTTATTTTTTATAGTTTTAACATTTTGCACATACAATATATACATGTACCTTTTTTGTGTGTGGGTCTGGGGTCGTTTAACATCCTTCATTACGGAAGGGGGTCATATGCCGCTGCAATTATGCGCAATATAACGAAATTCTAAATGCATTTTAAAAAAGTTGGAGTACTGTAAAACACAAACTTTTCTAAGCAAATCCGCAGCAGATGCCGTGTTTATATATATCAGGCATGGGGACGAGGCCGAGGACATTTTTCAAAGGCCTCGAGGCCGAGGCCTTTTTAGGGGAGACCTCAAGAGGCCTTAAGATTGTTAGGCTGAAGGTATTTGCACCCAGAGGTGTGATATTCGGATGCAAATAACAAATGCGGTATCTGCACCTCTGGGTGCAGATACTCACTTCGAAATCTTTTACGAATAAGCTCCTCCATGCTTTGGGAAGGCTCAGCAATCTAGCTTAGCGTAGGCCTAAAGCTCTTCCAAAGGTAACCTACCGTAGCCTCACACTAGCCTGTATCTCTTCTTTTTTTGAAATCCATAAGCTCCTCCATGCTTTGGGAAGGATCAGCAATGTAGCCTAGCCTACGCCTAAAGCTCTTCCAAAGGTAACCTACTGTAGCCTCCAGGGATGGGGTCAAATACGTATTTGTATTTACAAATACACAAAAATGGATATTTGCATTTGTATTTGTATTTACAAATACACAAAAATGGATATTTGCATTTGTATTTGAGAATTTAAAAAGCTGCATATTTGTATTTGAATTTGTATTTGAGCCTTTTATTTGCCGTATTTGCTTCAAATACAGTCAAATACACTAATGTAATATAACTGTGCATATAACTACAAATTGATATGAACAGTAAAAATCAAACATTGAGAAATATGAATTTATTTTCTTTAATTATGCAAAAGTGCAGAAATATCAAGAAGTGTGAAATAATTTTCTCTAATAAAAATAATAAACAAGAGGAATTTGTTACTTTTCTTGCCTTGGTGTGAAAATGAAGTCTACTTTGATAAGAGCCAAAGTATTGCAATGTTAAGTTTTATACAATAAGTACTATACCAGTATTGTCTTACTTGAGGGGTAGCCGAAGTCAAGTAAATATTATCCGTTTATATTTAGGATGAAATTGGTACGAAATTTGCAAATACAGTAAAAATTGTATTTGCATTTTATTTGTATTTGAAGCTTCATATTTGTATTTATATTTGTATTTGGGGATTTATAAATTCGAATACTTGTATCTGTATTTGAATTTGGCCGTAAAAAAAATAGTGTATTTGTATCTATATTTGTATTTGGGCAATTGTATTTGACCCCATCCCTGGACTAGCCTCACACTAGCCTGTATCTCTTCTTTTTTAGAAATCCAGAAGGAAAAGCAAGATTCTACTCAAAATTAATAAACAAAGACATAGCTCACTTCACTTACATAATAAAAGGGAATTATTAAGCACGTTCATCTATCACACGCGGCCACACCACAACACCGACACGCTGTGCGTTTACACTTACTGGGTCACACAGTCAGACACAACTGCCAGAACAAGATTTCCTGGGCACCATACATTAACCCAATAACTTTTTATTTCTCATTTCATGTAGTCCTTATTTCTCATTTTAATATACCTGCAATATTGCAAGTATTTATGATAATATGGAAAATTATGATGTGAAGATGATCTAGCAAAATATTTCAAGATTGTCCTAACACTCTGAGTGTTGATCGTATAATTTTTGAATGGCTACAATTACGAACGACTCTAGCGAGCATTGCAAACAGAGCTGCATTTGGAGATGCCTTACTTTTTTTAAGTTTTGCATTTTTATGCATCTTGACAATAAGAAATTGAGGTCTTAAAGTCTACCAAAGATCATTAATGTAATGGTAGCTTGTACTGTATGTGAAAGATGTTTCTGCTGTACGGTAGGCTTATAGGTATGAAGTTTATATCATGCCATTACTATATAATTATATATACGATAATAATATAATAACGATAATATTAAGAATATATTTGCACCTGATATTATCCATAATCAGACATTTTTAAAAGTTATATGAATGAAAAAGATGGAAAAAATTATTTGCAAGCAATATAACAATTTACATCTCAAGTTATAATGCCGATATTAGCAAAACTACTGTTTGCATCCGATATTATATATTCATTTCAAATCATATTATTTAGAAGTTTATGTTACAATTTACACGACGGGCGAAAAACAAAATTATCGACGCTAGTAGCTAGTTATCAGTATACTAGGTGGTATTCTTCTCTAGTTTGGCCTATTTTTTGTTATAGAAATAGATACAGTACAATAGTTTATACACATAAATTACAAACACATTATATGAGCTCAGTTCAACTGATGAACAACTGATAGATTGCTTTCCCACACTAGTCTTGCTACATTAAGTCAATTGGTCTACTGCTGACTGACTGGCTAATATTTAAATACCGCGACATATGTAATATTTATGTACCTAACGTCACAGTGTCCTGTCACTAATCCATTGGTCACCTAACTGAATAGTATTTATCAAAGACTGCCGCCTGACTGGTCACGTCTGAATATTATTTATCAAAGTATGCCGATACACACGGTCACCTGTCAGGTCATGGTCCTCACCTGAAGAATATCCACCCCCAGCGCGCCCACCTGAAGAATCTCCACCCCAACGCTACCGGGGGTTGAAAATTACAGAACAAAACAAATCAGGATTCCCTAAGGCCTCACGAAAGTCACGAGGCCTTTCCACTGGATTCTGGACCGGTCCCAGCATCTTGGGTTGCTTTTTGGATTCTGGACCGGTCCCAGCATCTCGGGTTGCATCGCTAATAAATATATATATATATATTATTTAATACAATTACTTACCACATAAGCTGTACTTTATGTAACAAAACTACTAGTGTGAATATATAGTCAGATGAATAAACAATAAAACTATTTCATATATCGGCCTAACCAGAAACAGAGCTAAAGTTCATCCACTACTTAAGCAGGGGCCATTCTCCCAGTTAGCGTCACAAAAATTCGCACTGACTATGAACATGTTATATTTAATAATGGTGATAATTGATAAGCAAGCATAAAGCACAATTGCAGTCACAGAAACAGTCCCTTCCCCGACACTTACACAAAATCATACACACTGTGGGTGTGGGGGTCGGAGATGATGTTTGTTAGGTCAGCCTATTACTCTGGCGAGTTATCACAGCGTTGTTAGAATTAGAACCCCGAACCAATTAAAAAAAACAACTGAAAAATTGAAATTAGTCTCCAAGTAGTTAGAAAAAAAATTAGGGGTATGTGTTTACATAAATATGTGTATCCGCCAAGATGCATTATTCTGAAAATTCTGAAAAAAATAGCTGTCTTAATACATGACAAATTGCTGAAACTTGTAATAATATATATTTTTTTAATTTAGAAATTGTGAATGATAGTTTTTACTGCTTATCTGTTTTTTGTCTTATTACTTTTCAGAAAGAGCCTAAAGCATGCGCTCATAGTGCTTAAGGGTTAAGGCGGCCCGAGTCGGAAAAGCAGAGTTAAATGTTTTGCGTTTTTCTTCAAAAAATTATTCAAGAATGTAAAACCATATTTTAAAATGTGTAAAATGGTCTAAAGATGTGAAAGAGAAATTCTTCATAAAAGATTGTACTGAAACTTGAAATGTAGTAGTCCAGAAACAGTGCACAGACCAAAAAATATTTAGTATAGTGATAGAAGCGGAAATTTTACTCCAAGCTCTAGTTTTAAGATCCGGTCAAAGCGATCACTAACTGATTCCAATAGTCGAGAATCTGAAGCTCCTAAAACATCCTCAAGATCGGAATAAGTTGTCTCTCGTTCACCGAATGAACGAGAATTTTTGACAGGATGTCAAAGTCTGAGAAGCGTGTGTGTAAGTTCAGTGTTTTACATTACATAGCTTAGGGGCCATTCAAAAATTGCTAAAACTTGACACCCCAGATCCCCCAGGAACGTCGTTCTGTAACGCTAGACCAGACAACACCTAAGATGTTAGGTAACACTTCCCCCGCCCCACGTTACACGGGGGTGGGGGTGGTGTCAGGTAATTTTTGAACGGCGCCTTAGTGTACAATGCATATTAATTTTCCTAATACTCTCGTTCATAATACTATCTTTCAATTTGTATTTTATCAAGTAACAGCAGTTATACAATACTGTACTTACTGAAGTTGTATCCACGATAAAAATGGAACTATAATAATACTTCTGAATAAGTTCCATATTTTATTCTTAATAATAATCTCGCCTTTTACGGGAAATTTTGGATCAAGAGATAGCTACGGCTATCTATGCAACAGGATCTCCCATTTTTTATTAGAAAACAATTACTGGAAAAGTGCATTTAAAAGACTTCGTCCTTCTTATAAACTTCCTTCAGAGTATGAAATTTCAAACGCTACTCGAGTAGAAGTGTCACAGGATTTCAACAAATGTTAATGAGGATGTTGCTAGATGAGACAGTCTTGGAGTTGTGTGTGATAGATGGAACAATATAGTTTGACACTGTAATACCTATAGTCCTTGTATTTGCTACTTTATTTTACGTATGCTGATTTCCATTTAATTATATGAAATTTATTTTAAAACTCAAAGTTTTTGGATTATTAATGCGGTTTTTATGGATTTTGGTATTTCAGCAATGAAGGAAGCAACAGTTAATTTCATTCCAACGATTCCACATCCCGTCTTCTGGAAGTCTCTTCCAACAGGTAAATATAAAATTTAACTTTTTATATGCAGCTTCTTCAAACTACAAATGTAAATTAGCCGTGGGTGACGTTTACGTATTCATTAAATTACTTATGGCTTTCTCTCCCTGGAAATATAATAAGCTGAGTTTATGGCTGAAGAAATGGCTATAATGATGCATGAAATTCGACCTTCAACAGGGTTCATAGCGAGTCTTGCCAAGTGATTTCCCCGAATTTCCCTTACAATTTTGCAAACATTTCCCTGACCGAATTTAATTTTTTGTGTATTTTAAACGTCTTCCTCCATCCCCTTACAGACGTCCACACACACACACATTGTTTTATCTATTATTAAGTACCATTTCCTTACAGACTGTTGATGATTCCACAGACTTCTATCATAAAACTTACTACTTCACAATTTTTGGTGAAGAAAATTATCTAAGTCTGTCGTAGCCTATGGTTCTTTACAGTCATATTGATTCCCTGACCACCATCCAATTTTCTGTTTCCCCCGAAATTTCGAAACAAAACTATTTTCCCTGACTTTCCAGGTCGCTATGAACCTTGTTCAAAGATTTTGCATGTTGTGGTGGATAATGCGTCTAATATGAAAGGGGTTTGAAAAATTTCCGAGAAACACCTACACATGTTTTGCCATAGATGTATAACTCATGATCTAAATTTACTGTTCAGCGAATATTAAAAAAAAAAACTCAGCCTTGAGTAATTTGGTGGTACATGCAGTTGGCATCATCAAAGAAATTAAAAATTCACATAAAGCTAATCCATTTTTCGAGAGAGATTTACATGGAGAAGGAAGAGAATGCGTCTAAACTGTCATTAAAGCTTCCACCACAATCCAGGTTCAGTACTGAAAAATCTAATCACTCGATACTCTTAATGTTTTTAAATCTTATAAATGTAATCACAATTTAAATTTTTTACAGTCAGTGATAAAACTTATACATTAAATACAGTTTTCGCTTAACATTGTTTAATTTTAATCTTAATATGAATTATTTGCAGATAGGAAGCACTAGTTACGAGCATAGTCTCTTCACAGCAACGAACTTGTGCTGAAAACAGTAGCACTATCGGATAATAATATGAAGACCACCCTCAATAAGAAAATAATTCGGACAAATCCGTTTGATGTTATCTAGGATAAGGTAAATAGGTTCTTAGATCTTTTAAAGGGAGCACCGACAATTCAGCGCAGGACAATTCAGCGCAAAGACAATTCAGCGCAAGTCAGTACAGTTAAAAGTTTAGTTAAAAATAAAAATAAATCGCAATAAATAAAAAAGAGAAAAATTTGTTTATTTATATACTGTATATGCTAAATTGGGTCTGTATCGAAGGAGTGACATTTCAAAGGAGTGACACAACAAAGGAGTGACATAAATACCGTAACGGAGTGACATAACGAAGGAGTGACAAATCGGAGATAAAATTCAAAGGAGTATAATTATTAAAATTTTATTTAAAAAAACAAAATGTTAGAATTGTTAAAATTAAGATTTTATTTCAAAAACTAGAAACCTAACCTAACCTAACCGTTGCAAGCCTCTCTTCCCTCTGGATTTGTTCTTTCTTCTTCTTTGTTGGTATTTTCGCGCTGAATTGTCTTGCGCTGAATTGTCCTTGCGCTGAAATGTCTTTGCGCTGAAATGTCTTTGCGCTGAAATGTCGGCGCTGAATTGTCCTGCGCTGAATTGTCGGGTCACGCTTTTAAAGCCATAGAAGAGAGAGAATCTGATCAACCAATACTATCAGATGCTGCTAAAATTTTCCATGACCTAGAAGAAAATATTGAAAGAGTTTTACTAGCAAATCATTTCTCTAAATCAGAAGAAAAAGTGAAAATTTTACTTCAGCAAAGAAAAGACGTTTGCATCAAGTGTATTATTCGTCATACTGCAAGTTTACTACACCTTCAATTCAAAGGAAAGCATTTGACAGAAGAACAAACGGTAAATATATGTTCCTGAAACAAAATAATCTGTCGGTATAAATCTCATAGTTCCATGACAAAAAGAACATATCATTATGGCACTGTAACGTATTACTATAAAGATGTTTAGTAGTTTTTAATTATAATTCATTGTTTTTATTCAAGTTTTTTTGGTAATCTTTGCATAAATATACTGTACACTTGCGGGTTAATGCGTGCGAGGTCATTTTCAAAATTGTCTGTGATATGATTGACGTAAACGAAACGGACGTTATGTCCAATTTTGCAAATTACAAAACAAAAGATCTTTTTCAACAAAATTTCTCCTGGTAAACTGTGCATAACACTGCACCTGCAACGTGGTGAAAAGTAGCTTCACGAGTACTTAACCTGCCAGCCACAAGTGCAGCATTTCAAAGGAGCTTTAGCTCAGTACGCTAGTATTCAAACAACAAAAAGAAACGCGTTAATGAATGAAAGGGCGGGAAAATGGTTCATATTATCAGAATTTAAAGTTAATGGAGGAACCAATTCTTGAGAGAAAACCATTAGCCCATTCATCCAAGACACGAGGTCCAATTTCCACTACCCAAAGTTGTGAAGATGTAGGAAATAAAGTAGAGAAGAACTCTGATGGTGAGGTCAAGCTATCCGCAGTATTTACTCTTTCATCTGGTAAAGAAATGTACACCGGTTAAAATAAAAGTCTTAACTTGCTTATTTGAAAGTAAAATTATGTCGAAAATATACTTTTATTAAATTGCAATTATAAATTACTGTAGAATATATGGAAAATAGATTAAATGAGAAATGAAATGATTCAGGAATAATGAAGGAAATCACTAGATGTGGGAATTATACGAAGTTGGAGGAGACAATGGATAAAGATATTAATATGCACAAGTTGATAACAATGAAGTTATTTCTTTTGTCTTTGCAATGAAGGCCATCTTCTGTACCTTAATTGTTAAAAATTTTCAGTGTTAAATTTATTATTATTGCCTTCAGACCAATTGCAGATTCTGTTCATGTCTGCTTGTAGAGATTCAAAATCATTTGGGTTTCTTATTTTTCTACTAATTTTGATGTCATCAGCGAAGGATGTTGCTGTGCTGTCGCTGGTAACTTCATCTATATTAGCATTATTATGAAAAGTAATGGAGTTAATCCTTTTCCTCGTGGTACTGAACTAAGGACCTCTGACTCTGATGAGGATATTCCTTGGACTGTAACGACTCGTTGCCGCTCACTAAGGCACTATATCCATTTTCTTACTTTTCCCGTTATTCCCACATATTTCAGTTTATGTGCTATGATTCCATGGTCACACTCGTCGAACGCCTTGGAAAAGCTGCGCATATCACATCATAGTTTTCAGCGTTTTCGAGTGCATCACAGATAATATTATAGTGTTCCATTAGTTGTGATAGGCACGATCTTCCTGACCTGAATCCACGTTGGTTATCATATAATTTTTTCCGAGTCTCCTCTTACTATTCTTTAAAATATTTTGGCAAAATGAGATGTCAGCGACTCTGGCCTATAGTTTTTTACTTCAGATGGATCCCTTCCTTTATAATTTGGAGCTATGTTCGCTCTCTTCTCTCTTGTGGATGCCCGGTATTTCCCCTGTGTTTACTGACGTCCATCTATAATAATAATAAAAGGACGTGTGTGTGTGTGTGTGTGTGTGTGTGTGTTCCAGCCATAACTCCGAAATGGAAGCAGTTACAAACATGAAACTTCACACACATTGATTAGGTCCCCAGGTTGTGCACCTGGGTATTAATAAATTAAATAATTAAAATTACTGGGCCCGAAGGCCCCAGCACCGCGATTAAACTACAGAAAAGAACGCAGCCGTGAAAATTTTGAGCTTCACATTGCCGCCCGTAATAATCTTCTTCTGCAGCATTATTAGTCCCATTTATATGGGGTCGCTGTTGCGGATACTACTCCTCCACTCCACCCTATCCTGCGCCATCTCCTCCGTCAGGTTCTCGTTCATGTCCATCCTGATGCGATCTCTCCACCTCATCCTCAGTCTTACTTTCTTCTTCCTCCCGGGCACTTCCATAGATAACCCTCCTCCCAACGTAGTTCTCATTACACGCCCATACCATGCCAGTCTTCTCTCTTGAGCCTTCTTTGGTCCGCATGCCATTCTCTCTGGTTTTGGCAATAAATTTTACGGCCGGATGCCCTTCCTGACGCCAACCCTCCTCTTTTATCCGGGCTTAGGACCGGCTGGGGAATGGGCTGGCTTGCCCACCCCCAGGCCGCCCGTAATAATAATCTATAATAATAAAAGGACGCAGTTACAAAAATGAAACTTTACACACACACATATATGCCCGGTTAGGTCAACTGAATGCCCGATTAAGTTAATTAAATGCCCGGTTAGGTCAACTGAATGCCCGATTAGATTAATTGAATACCCGGGTAGGTTGAGTGCCCGGTTAGGTTAATTGTACGCCTTTGACGATTGGTTAGGTTGAGTCGTGATATTTTCGTTAAAGCTAGCGAATATATCACGACTTAACCTAACCAATCGTCATGGGCGTACAGTTGATCTAACCGGGCATTCAACATCCAGGTGCACAACCTATACAAGGTGTGATCAAAAAGTTCGGTAAATAGTCCCGCAACTAATGAACGCGTGTCACGAGGTGATGTCAGTGTGTATGGCTGATGACGTCACCTTGGCCACTTGCCAGATGCCAACAAACACCATTCAACGACGCACCAGTGCGCCGTGTCGTTGCTTTGTGTGAGGGCGTTTTTTGTGGCGTCTGGCGATTTTGCAGAAAATGTCGAAATTTGAGCAACGTGCAAACATCAAATTTTGTTTTAAACTTGGTAAGACGGCTACAGAAACGCACGGAATGCTTGCAGCTGTCTACGGAGATGAAGTTGTTACAAACAAGACGGACGGACGACCACTTCTTTCATTATCTTCCAAAGACTCATTTTCTTCTCGAAACCTTCCAAACCACTTGCAAACAGTCTTGTTTGTAACAACTTCATCTCCGTAGACAGCTGCAAGCATTCTGTGCGTTTCTGTAGCCGTCTTACCAAGTTTAAAACAAAATTTGATGTTTGCACGTTGCTCAAATTTCGACATTTTCTGCAAAATCGCCAGGCGCCACAAAAACGCCCTCACACAAAGCAATGACACGGCGAACTGGTGCGTAGTTGAATGGTATTTGTTGGCATCTGGCAAGTGGCCAAGGTGACGTCATCAGCCATACACACTGACATCACCTAGTGACACGCGTTCATTAGTTGCGGGACTATTTACCGAACTTTTTTATCACACCTCATATATATATATATATATATATATATATATATATATATATACGTTCAACATCCACCCGGCAACGCCGGGTCGCTCCACTAATATCTAATATAGCAGCTTAGCGATTTCATTCTTGCAGTTTTTAATCAGTGTAGCGTTCCATTTGCCTGGGTCTGCTGCTAAGTGTGTGTTTAGTATCCCTAATCCCTACAGGTCGTAGGATATAATTTGTTGTGAAGTCAAAGTCTGTTATACTTTCCCCTTCTTCAAAGAACGCATTTACTGAAAGCCGATTCATTCTTAGTATTTCAGATACTTCTTTTAGATCATCGGTTAATGCATTGTTTTCATTCTTCAAAGGTCCGATAGTTATGCGATTTTGTTCGTCTTCCTTTTCCAAATTAGCTATAGAAGTATTTTGAGTTAACCTTTATCATTTTTGTAGCGTCATCGTCTTCTCTGTATGGTTCTCAGTTAGACCCTGTTTGACGCAATCTGTGCTCTCCAGTTTTTCATTTATCTCTTGTTGTTGTTGTCTTTGCAGTTTCTTCATTTTTCAGTCACTCTCTTTCTCTTGCGGAACAATGACTACTTTTGTCTCTCAAACCTGCCTCTCTTTTCTTTTTGGGAAACGTTTTTTCACAATTTCTAGTCTTCTCGATGGTTATTATTGTCTATCTCTTCCGTTGTCTTATCCTTACAGATGATTTTCCAGTCTATTGTTTCCATGCTGGATGTAATTCTTTCCCAAGTTTTATAGCCTTGGAGTGAAAATGAAAAATTTCCAATTTACCTCTTTTTATAGCGCGTGTTCTTTCCTTCCCTGTTGTTTTTATATTGGTTGTTATTTCAATAATGTTGTGATCTGATATTATATGTGGAGATATTTCTGTTACCAATTAGGTTGCTGTTTGTAAATACCAAATCTCGGCAGTTGGTTTTTCTTGTATTTTCTGCTTTTTCTTGTGTTAGCAAATTCATCAGCTAGAGCTGGCATCATTTTTGCCTGCTCCTAGACTTTGTTTATACATACTATATTTCTTCCTATCCCTTTATATTTTATAAATGGGAAGTTAAAATCACTGCAGATAATAACATTGGAAATTGGGGAGTTTACTGTAGAGCTTTCATCATGTTCCTGACCTCTGTAATAGTGGAGTGTTCGGAGGTCTATATATTACAAATAGTATCATGTTTAATTTTTCAACTCATGCTGCTACTAATTCTACATAGTTGTTTGAATTACTTATTATCGTTTCCGTCAAATGTTTTTCATTTTTCATGTGTATAAATAGCACATCCTCTTTTTCGTATTGATGTTCTGTCAGCTCGATGTATGTTATACCTGTCAATCTGTATTTCTTTTTTGTCGATACAAAACACTTTTCACAGTCCTTCAGATGAGTTTTTGTTTGGTATGTAAAATCCATTCTTCTTTCTTACAGCAATTTGTAAGTTACAGCAATCGAAGGAAAATTAAAACTAGTTAAAATTAAACTAATGTGTGGAAAACAAGGGTATTCTGTTTGGAATTAATAATAATATTATAATAATAATAATAATAATAATAATAATAATAATAAGTGATAAAACTGAGTGATATTTATAGTAATAAAGACGGGAGAACTAAATTAGATTATAAAGAGGTACACTGAGGAAATATTGTAATCGTAACTACAGAATAAAGAAAGGAAAAGGTAAGGTACTAAAAGTTTTCCCAAGTTTTCATTCTGGGTTGTTCTTTTGGGAGGTTATTCAATCTTGAGGTTCAATCTCCTTTATTTGTAAACTCAAACGGAATAAAATGTAAAATTTATTTTTGTGTTGAGGCTAAAGACGTAAAAAAAAACAAAAAAAAACTAGTATTCTAATTGAGACACCCCACACGTGAGAAGCGTACTCCATACAGGAGGGGACAAGACCCCTGTGCAGAGACAGCAACTGAGATGGGGTGAAGAAACTGCGGAACCGGAACAGCACACCTAACCTCTTAGAAACTGTTTTAGAAAGTATTGAGTTGTGTATTATTGAAGACAGGGGGATAGTAATGTACAGTAATGTATTTGATAAATACTTAAATATCTATTTAAATACTGTATTTATAAATAAATTTTTTCAGAGTATTTAAATACATTACTGAAGTATTTTGTAATTATAAACATATTTTCAAATACATTTTTAAATATATTTACAAAAAATCAGTTTACGTTGTGTTTTGAGTAACTCCTTGGAATTCTTTTATACTGCAATCCTCTTCTTACCGCAATAACTCAAGGTTTCAAGACTAGATTTTCTCACTATTTGAATCTTGAACCCAGTTGTCGCAGCGATCTCTCATCCCTTCTTCAAGCTCAGATGGGTAGGGTTGAAAAAAAAAAGAGTTGGGATTACCAGACCACGACAGCAACTGTTCGTGATAAGCTCATCAATGTGGTCAAAGATATACCGACGATGTGAAAGGGGGCTCACCTCTCTCCTTGGAAAATGATGATGGGTATTTTCACTTTGATAAGATACTATCACCACAATCTGCAGAGGAAACTCCGGACATGGCCGTCATCAGATATCTGAACGACGCAGATACCAACTTGTCCTGACTGTTTAACCACAAAGCCATTCAGAAGGCCTTCATCAAGTACAACACTACGCTGCTTTCTTGGGTGGATGGATTTTTTTTCCATTATTGGGAGTATTTTAGTCTCATGTTTTTTGTAAATCGAGAATTTAATTATTTTTCCTGTAACTTCCAAACTGTACTGTGTTACGTTTATTATGATTTATGTAGTCCCTTCTTTCTGTTGCCTCTCTTTGGATTGCCTTTGTTACGGATAGGAAGCCTCAAACTATTATAACAATAATAAACATTGAAAATGAATGTATTTAGGATGTATTTAGATTATATTTAAATACATTTTTGAAGTAATGGATTTAGTATTAAATTACATTCCAGTTTACAGAAATGTATTTGGTATTTAAATACATTTTAAAGTATTTATGCCCATCTCTGGTCCTGTGGAAGATTGTGACAAGTAGACAGATGAACTGAGTTTTTGAGGCACTGAAAACCACAAGGTTTTCTCTGCTCGACTCAGAGAAAGTAGACGAATCTGAGGGTCAGGTGCACCATAGCCATCCTATGCTAATCATGGAGTGACCGTTGAGAGGGACGCTTTGTGAAGCGGGTGAAGAAGTGAAAGGTGAAATCAACGACAAAGGAGTAGATAGGACAGGAAGTGCTACTTAACAGATCACTTATAAATAAAAGGAAAAGAGAGGGTGACAAGAGAGCGCCCTGAAGAATACCACTATTAATAGTTTCAGGAGAAGAACAGTGGCTATCTACAACCGCAGCTATAGCTCGGCCAGAAAGGAAATGCCCTGAAACTTACTCTGAAAATATGCGCCATATATTATTATGAACATCACACCAGTTCCTTCAATATTCTGTCCTGTAGCAACGCAATGCATGTAGTGCTGACCTCTAATAAGAAAAATGCCCTGCCCGCAAAACAAGGCAGTTGTCAGGGACCCAAATTTGGCATACACCTTACAACCTTACAAAGGTTTCGCGCGATGATTTCTCATTTCGCGAAGGTCAAGCTTGTCGCCCCTCCTCTCGAGTTGGCCTGGTGAAGTAGTGAGTTGGATTCTTGCGCTCTCCACCTCACATAGTCAGGTACGCCCGGCTCATCGGGGATTGTTCTGAGCCAGGCGTCTAGTCTTCTTTTGAAGATGTCCACTGCAACTCTCTTCGTGTTTCTTAGGTCTTTGGGCAACTGATTAAACAGTTTTGGTCCTCTCACTACAAAACTATTTTCTTTCAGGGTTAAGGATGTTCCCTGTCTCGCCTTCAATTTGGGAATACGACACAGTCCATCGTTTCTACTTTCCACCGTTGTTTGGGGAGTTAGGGTTCAGAGTAAGACTAGGGACTAGTTTCTCCATTATTTTCCAAGTGTAAATAATGGTGTATCTCTCTCTTCTCCTTTCCAGTGAATATAGGTCTAGTTCGCGTAATCTTTCCCAGTAATGCTCAATATCTCTCTTCAAGGGCACGTGGCTAGCGAAGTCACACATTCCGGCAAGTGTTTATCTAGCTTTCATAAGCATTTTCCTCCGAAGACATTTTTCCCAATCCTACTGTGAGCAATACCTATAGTTAGCGCCGCAAAATAGCCCCACCTCGCGTTCATAATTTGGTAAATATTTACTATTACACCGGTCTCCGATAGAAAGTTTTAAAAGCTGGTTTTCACCGTTTTTCAATGTGCTTAATTCAAAAATGATACTCATTTCCGTCGCAAATGATTTGTTATAGAATTATTGAAGCTTAAAGCTTTAAAAACTTTTTACCCTTTTTTACCTGGGAGACCCCCAGTGGGAATCGGGAGTTTTTGGGTGGGGAGAATCACAAAAACGAGTGGTTTCCGAAGATTTTGAAAGTCAGATTAATACAAAACACATCAAAAACCATAGGAAAAACATAAGTTTCACCTTCAAAATTGGCCGAACCTGAAACAACCTAAGCAAACTAAACCTAACCTAACCTAACCCCTAACGCAGAGCTTTCCAAACTTTTAACGTTGGCGACAAACTATTTAAGCATAACAATTTTCACGACACATTAATTAATTTTTGTTATCAAATATCAAATATCAGATCATTTTTCAGTAGGTGGTTTATCTTGTAGCCGATTTTGTCGAGAGAAAAATCAAAATTTTCAAAATACAAAAAACACTAATGTGTCGCGACACACCAGTTTGGAAAGCTCTACCCTAACGTTATCCAAAGCTGGTTTTCAATGTTTTTCAATGTGCTGAATTAAAAAATGATACTCATTTCCGTCGCAAATGATTTTGATGTTAGCATTCGGTAGTATGATGATTGGTTAGGTACAGTATATCAAAGTTAGGTCAATTGAATGCCCAGTTAGGTGCTTCATGAGCTTTAATCAGAAATGCTACTCATTTGCCCCGTGTTTGGGGAGTTTTTGGGTGGGGAGTGCAGTTAAAATGTATATATGTGTGGCATGCGGGAGGTGCCCCCTCAGGGCATTGGTTTCTGCTCGTATGTAGGAGAATTACGACTTCTGATCAATCGAGGCCCATGGTGTAGTGGATAGCATATCTGACCGGCAATCGGAAGATCCCGGGTTCGATTCCCGGGTGGTTACCTCATTTTTCATTTGTTCGTTCTCCCTCCTCATCTTGTGCGGAACGTTCTTCTATACAAGCGTCGTTCTTTACATTAATTATACTGTGTGTTGCTTGCAGTTAAAATGTGTGTATATATATATATATATAATATGAAAATTATTTCACGAAAGTAACGTGAAAAATATTTATGATGAATAAAACCACGAAGGAAAGGAAACACAGAGTTGTGCTCAAGCGCTTTCGTCTAATGACATCCTCACACACTCACAGGAGTGTTCCTGAGGATGTCATTAGACGAAAGCGCTTCAGCACCACTCTGTGTTTCCTTTCCTTCGTGGTTTTATTCATATATATATATATATATATATATATATATATATATACACTGTATATATGTATACAAGGTAGAGTAAAAAAAAAATCGTGAACTTTTTGCTTGTCAGCCGTACCTGTTATCATGGCGGGTTTTAATGTACACCGCCTTCGAAGTATCACGTCATCCCATAAGTAATGTCGTTTCTTAGATCGGAATTTGAAGGACAAAAAAAAACTCAACTGAAACTTTTTAATCTAGTATATATTTTCCATCGGAATCAATGACACTCTGCCAACGTCCTACAAGCTTTTCAATGCCATGTTTATAAAATTCAGGCGGTTTTGAGGCAAAAAACGTACAAAGACTGGTGTGCAGGTCATCTAAAGAAGTATACTATTTCTCGTCAAGATAGTTTTGCAGACTCCTAAAGAGATGATAATCTGAAGGCGCAAGGTCTGGAGAATATGGAGGATGTGGAAGTTTTTCCCACCCAAGCTCCTCAATTTTTGCAGAAGTCATCCGAGCGGTATGAGGACGTGCGTTGTCGTGGTGGAACACGATTCCTTTCCGATTAACCAAAGGAGGTATCTTTTCTTTTAGTGCAGTGTTCAATCAATCCAGTTGACAGTAGACTTGAGCGGTGATTGTTTGGTTGTGTGGTAAAGGTTTCAAAGTGTATTACGCCACCTTTATCCCACCAAACACTAAGCAACACCTTCCGAGGGTGAAGATTTGGTTTTGGCTGTGGTGTCGCTGGTTTTCCGGCACTAACCCACTGTCGACGGCGCTTAACATTCTGGTACAGTATCCACTTTTCATCACGTCACTAAACGGTGCAAAAACGGATCTTGGAGTTCACAGGAATGAAGAGTTGTGCTAATGTTTACCCGCACCCTCAGATTGTCGTCCGACAATTCATGTGGCACCCATTTTCCTAACTTAGGCACTTTCCCGAGTTGTTGCAAATGTCGATGGATGGTGGACGGGGATGAATTGAGTTTCTGAGCCAATTCTTCGACAGTTGTTGAACAGTCTTCTTCAAGTGCGGCTAACAGCAGGTCACCATCAAACTCAGCAGGGCGTCCAGAGCGTGCTGCATCTGTCAAACAGCAGTCACCATTCCTAAACTTTTGAAACCATCTTTGACATTTCCTCACATGCAGAATATCGTTGCCATAAACTTCCTGACTGTTTCGCGTTGCTTCAGTAGCACTATTCCCTTTTTTGAACTCGTAAAGCATTATATACCTGATATGCTCTTCTGATACCGCCATGTTTATGAGGGGTTCACATAAAGCAAAACACACGTCTTCACTGGTC
Source organism: Bathynomus jamesi (assembly GCA_023014485.1). NCBI lineage: Eukaryota > Metazoa > Arthropoda > Malacostraca > Isopoda > Cirolanidae > Bathynomus > Bathynomus jamesi. The sequence goes on along the minus strand of JAJOZX010000716.1, from coordinate 569,686 downwards.
AAGGTCTGTAAAGTATGTAGCGAAACACGATAGATCTCCTTTCAGATATAACCTTCGGAAAATTTATGCTTAAACCGAGTAGGACTAGTTTAAACTTAATCTATCGTAAAAAACGACATTACTTATGGGATGACCTGATAGTTCTCTTCCGCCGTCACACATTTCTGCCAGCGGCCGTACCACTGCTGGAAGCACTCCTGCAGGCCTTTTCCTGCGACCTCCTTAAGTGCCGCCGTCGTAGGCTCTTTCACCTCATCTCCTAACTGGAACTTGCGTCCCCTCAAGAGGGCTTTCATTCTTGGGAACAGGTAGTAGACGGCAGGGACGAGATCTGGAGAGTAGGGAGGTTGTGGAATTACAGGGATGGCATTCTTGGTCAGATACTACTGTACCAAAAGAGACCGATGAGTTGGTGCATTGTCATGGTGGAGCAGCCAGTTTCCAGATTCCCAAAGATCGGGCGTTTACGGAGGATAGCTTCCCGCAGACGGCGAAGGATGTCTCTGTACATGGTCTGGTTGACGTTACAGAAAACTTAATGTTCTATCGCTCCTGAAATTGCGACATCCTGGAGCGCCGAGTTCTGAAAATAACAAAATTCGCCGAACCAAACAGACAGTAGTGCCTTCCACGCTCTCTGCACACTGAATGAGTGCGCCCGCCAGACCTAGTCTCTGCCAACACCTTCCCTACAGTCCATGCATGTGCAGACAAAGACTCGCACAAGTATGGAGTCGTTCGGCGGCTGTTAAAAAAGTTCACAAACTTTGTATATATATATATATATATATATATATATATATATATATATATATACTGTATATTAATTCCAACCATAAGCGAGTCTACTTTCAGGCATATAAACCTATATAGTTGAGACAGGTGGAACAAACGAGCCAAATATTTGGTACTTTACATACAATATACGGTCAATTTGTAGTTTCGACCAACCACGGAATTTTAGGAATTTTGTCTTTACAATAGGTAGTTTCGACAATTCTAAGACACCTTTCTTCTATGGCAAATTTGTCGCAAATGAATATTAAAAAAGTTACAGCTATTTAAAGTTTACCCGATATTTTCGTTAAAACTAAGGAAAATATTATGACAACCTAACCAATCATCAAGGGCGTACAGTTGACCTAACCTGGCATTCAATTGACCTAACCGGGCATTTATTTGACCTAACCGGGTATTCAGTTGCCCTAACCTGACATTCAATTAACTGGGGGCAACTCACAAGTAGATAGATCCACCGCACAGACTCACCATTTTCAAACTGATTTCAAATGAAAGCGCTGTGCGTGTGGCGTGATCTAGGACGAAGCTGATTGGCTAAAACGGTTCTGTTAATTTATTCAACTGTCGTTCATTTGCGAGCAAAATGGTAAATAAAAAAGTTGTTCAGAATTTGAAGAGCTCTCGAATGACGTATTTTTCATCAAAATATTCTGTGGTTGGTCGAAACTACAAGTTCACCCAATATACTATTTTTAGCGAAAACCCATTACGGGTAAGGGAAAAAAAAAAAAGCTACATATACACAACACACGTATGGCATGGAACAGCCTGGTCCAGTGTTTCTTGCGCAGCCTATAGCTTCAGCAGTTGCGTAAGTTTGGTAGGGTTCTTACATTTGCTTCATATTATTTATTATTGATACAGTCTTTTTTTATTAGTGATACGAGGCCATAAGTGCAAAGAGATAATAAAACCCATTGATTTATGGTTCAGTTATGTTTTTCAGTTTTCAAACAAAATGTCTGATAATTCTCTGTACCAAGAAGTAGAGAGAGTTAACGCGTGAATACTCACCACATACTCCTCATTCTCCATAAACAGAACAGCGAAAGAAACTGCCAGGAATTTCAAAATATCCAAAGAAGCTGGTTCAAAGAATGACTGTTTGGCTCCTTGTGGCAGACAAGGTTGACCGAAGATAATACTGCAAGACAGGAACCCATTGCACTGTTGCCAATTTAGCGCATTTCGCGCTAGAAATCTAGCACGTCACCTTTCAATCTGGCGATGAAAATTAGGTCCTAGCGCATAGCCTAGGCGCTAGGAACTAATTTTCAGCGCCAATTGTGATTTAGCGCGAAATTTGCTAAATTGCCAACAGTAACCGATTGTTCAGACTCTCCTTAGCTAATCGCTTTATGACAGCTCCAGAAATATATGCAACCATCCAGGAGAAATGAATTGCTGTCAAAAAGTTGTCAGAAATGGCTTGAATTTGCAAAGGATATCAAAACTGGCGCGATGAATGGAAGAATGTTTTGCAGAGTGATGGGACCAAAACTGAAATTTTTGGAAATGAAAGGGGTATGTTTGCGAGACGTAGCCAGAATAGACTTTTGTCATTAAGATTATGAACCAGGTGGTGATTCTGTTATGGCGTTGGAGTTGCTTTAGTTCAGCAGAAATGAGTAAACTCTTAACAATCTATGAGAATATGATAAAGACGCACAACCTCAGAATTCTGGTTCAGTCTAGACGAGTTCATTTAAGTGGGAGGAAATTCAGTTTCCAATATTCCACGAAGGTAACTCAAAACACACTGCAGTACTTCAGCAATGTTTACTCGCGAAGCAGGAACAGATTGGAATAGTTCAAGTGTTGAAATATCTCAACACTGAACCAAAACAATGGATTTGGCCGCTTCAAGTGTTGGTTTCCACCACAAAATCCTTAGTAAGCTCCACTCAACATCTGTGGAACCATCTAAAATATGATGTCTCAAAAGCAAATCCAACTGACCCCTCTTCGTAAATTACCAAATTATTCATTTGCTTTAATTTATTTGTACTGTCCCTCTTTTTCTGTAATCTAAGTAGCACACATATTAAAAGCGAAATACAGTAATATTTGATTATTTGTTGCCTTTGTTCATAATCATGGACTATATTTATACATATCAGAAGTCTATAGTTATGAACAAAGGCAAGGAATAAGCAGATATTACTGCATTGCTTGTTATATACATACGTGTGTGTGTTTTATAACTTTGTAGACGTTCTGTGCGTCGGCCTCTCTTCACACGTATGTGAAGCTGGTGGTTCCACCTTCAGACCTGGCATGATGTAGGAGAGAGGAGCTGGTTTGAGTTCTCCATCTCACATAGCCAAGCAATCCAAGCTCATCCGGAATCGTCCCGAGTCAGGCGTTTAGTCTTTTGAAGACTTGCTTCGACATCAGTAGTGTTTCTGATGTCTTTGGGTAGCTAATTAAATAGTCTTGGCCATCTGACAAAACTATTTTCGTTCAGAGTTGAGGATGTCCCTTGTCTGGCCCTTAGTTTGGGAACACTACACAATGTACCTTTCCTATTTTCCAGTGTTGTTTGGATGATCACCAGGTTCAGTTTGAGCTTAGGTACTTGCTTTGTTATTTTCCACATACACTATATAATGATGATGGTGTATCTCTTCTTCCTCTTTCCATCGAATATAGATTTAATGTACGTAGTCTTTCCCAGTAATTGAGTTCTTTGCAGCCATCAATCTTGGCTGTGAAATTTCTTTGAATTTCTTCTTGTCTATTAATTTCTTTTTTCTTTTTATATGAGGACGTCAGGACTGAGCAATATATATATGAGAGAGAGAGAGAGAGAGAGAGTGTGTGTGTGTGTGTGTGTGGTGTTGTGTTGTGTGTGTGTGTGTGTGTGGCACACTACGTCACGCATTTTAATATTACTTTAATATTACTAATATTACTTTTGGGGACCGATGGATAGGCCGGGGTGGGCCCGTAGCCTGGCCACCGAGATCGCCCGATTTAACATGCCTCGATTTCTTCCTGTGGGGACACAGGAAGAACCTCGTGTACGAGACTCCCATTTACTCAGAAGAAGACCTCGTAGCAAGATTCGCTGTCGCCGCTGGAACTGTTCCCGAAATGCCGGAAATCTTTCGACGTGTACGTCGGTCAATGCTTCGACGCTGTCGGGCATGCATTGATGCTACCGATCGCAACTTTCAGCACCTTCTTTAAATAAACATGCCTTCTTTAAATAAACATGTTACGCGTACTACGTCCGATTTAAGAATGACCGCGGCAAGCGCGAGTCTAGCCCACTTCACCTTTTAGCCAATTGCAGCGGCGCCCTCTCGCGCCGAATGGTGACGTCAGCGGACATACACTTATAGATGAAAAGGGTTTGTCTTGGTGTGCCTATCCCCCATTACAATTTGTACAGAAAGTTTTCAAACACCCTGTGTATATTATATATATATATTAATATATATATATATATATATAATATATATATATATACCGGGTGTCCGAGAATTATCTGTACAATTTTTGGCTGTTATTAAAAGTCAACCATGAAGTGTAGAAATTCCAGTGTTGTCCCATTTTACAGAGAAACTCATTAAGTTTTTTCTGATAACAAGTTTTGACAAGTTTTTTCTTTTTTGTACGCGGGCGACAGACATTGATGATTTAAAAGCAAGAATCACAGCTGCTATTGAACGAATTGATGTGGATATGCTGCAGCGTACATGGCAACATTTGGATTATCGATTGGATGTTTTGCGAATCACTGATGGTGCACATATCGAATGTTTGTAACAACGTTACTTTAATAAAAGAAACTTTTGAAAATACAGATTCTAAATAATCTTGTTTAAGAATTTTACGTGTGTTATCAAGAATTTTATTAAAAGATGAAATTGTACAGATAATTTTCGGACACACTGGAATTTCTAAAAAACTTGTCAAAACTTGGTATCAGAAAAAACTTAATGAGATTCTCTGTGAAATGGGACAACACTGGAATTTCTACACTTCATGGTTGACTTTTAATAACAGCCAAAACTTGTACAGATAATTCTCGGACACCATGTATATATGTATATATATATATTATATATATATATATATATTAGGGTGTCACTTAATTGTATGGTAAGAATTGAACCATGAAGAAGTTTCGGTCTGACCCTCTAGAAATGTGAAATTGCATGTAAAAACGCTGATTATGAAGTTTCATGAGAAAATATTAATATTCAGAGGTCGCTCAAGGCCATTAAAATTTTGATGACGCGTCGTTACTTTTCCTAAATTGAAATGCGCTTCCTTCCTATGCCTCACCCCAGTATCATTTCAGCCGCCTTAATGGTAGCATGTGTTTGCATTGGTGTGTGTTATTTTAGTCTTAATAGTAGGATATGTGTGTATTAGTGTTTTTTTATTGCATAATAACTATAACACTTATTTTTTATTTTCAGGTGTAAATTTATATAGCAAAATACATTTATTATCTAATTGAGGAGTTTTGGAATCGTGCCTGAATTCCAGCTCAACACGAACAGGACACAATCAGAAAACTGGAAAAACTCTTCTCGCGATGGAAAGCATTGAAGAAAAATGCATCCCGCAAGACAGAAGTACAGGCTAACAATGAGAGCATGTTCAAGGACTGTTTTCACGACCTCTTTGATATCGCTCATGCAAATACCCTCGACATAATCAAAATGGAGGAAGATAAGCAGTTTCTCATTGCTCAGCGTGAAAAAGGCCGTCGTGGAACAATGTCTTCTGTTGATATTGTGCTACATCAGAAGGAGGCAAAGAAGGAGAAACATGTGTTGAACGAACAAAGTCGAAAGCGAAAGGCAGAACAAAGCAAGGATTCATTGTTAGATTCTGTTACACTAGAGAGCAGCACTTCATCGACGTTTGAGGAAGAGGAATCAGAATCTGAAGCTGTTCCTGGAATAAGTAGGCAGAAACTCCCTTTCAAGCGGGGAAGAAAAGGAGTCATCACGCCTGGTCTCACAGAAGTTCTAGATCGCTGTAAAGTGTCTGATCGTGCTGCTACTATGATTGTTGCGGAGACTGCGAAAAGTCTCAGCCATGGTATCCCTGATCTTGCTGTAAATCGAGAGACCATCCGACGTGAACGAAAGAAGTAAAGGGAGGCACTCTCTATGACCATCATGAAAAACTTTAAGCCGAATGTACCTCTTACTCTATGTACACTGGGATGGTAAATTATTACCGGAAATTACTGGAAAGAAAGAAATTGATCGTCTTCCTGTCATAGTAACAGGTCAGGGAGTACATCAGCTTCTTGGCGTTCCAAAGCTCATAACTGGAACTGGGAAAGCACAAGCTGCAGCTGTCATTGAAGCTCTCCATAAGTGGGATATTGAAGAAAAGGTCCAAGCTATATCCTTCGATACAACTAGCTCCAATACTGGTCTAATGGCTGGGACTTGCGTTATTTTACAGCAGATGCTGAAACGTGACCTACTCCATCTGGCTTGCAGACATCACATCATCGAACTTTTGGCTGCAGCAGCTTTTAAAGAATGCATGGGCCCCACATTAGCTACAGATGTTCAACTTTTTAAGAGATTTCAAGGAAAGTGGGACGACATTGATCCAAAGCGGTATGAAGACTCCACCACTGATGAAATTGTCACTTCTGCTGTCGCTGATGTAAAGGAAGGTCTCATTAGCTTCTCTAAATCTGCAATGACTACAAAACTCTCGCGAGATGACTATAAGGAGCTACTTGAACTGGCATGTCTTGGTGCTGTCTCTAATCGTGGTGTAGTTTTTCATGCTCCCGGAGCGATGCATCAGGCACGATGGATGTCAAAGGCAATCTATTCCTTAAAGATTTGGATGTTCAGATCACAATTTAAGTTAACAAACCGTGAGGAAAGAGGACTTCGCGACTTTTGCATTTTTATTGTATGCATCTATGTGAAAGCTTGGACCACGTGCCCTTGCGCCATTAGTCCTCCCCAAAATGACCTTCATCTCCTACAGTCACTAATAAAGTATTCAAACATCCATCCACGCATTGCCATAGTAACTTCATAGAAGATGGCAGCTCACTTATGGTATTTGTCTGAAGAGCTGGTGGGTCTTGCTTTTTTCGATGACGATGTCCTCCTGATATAAAAAATAGCATGGTCATATCTATGACTGGTGTTGATGGACAACAAAAGAACCCTCCAAAGCGTGTGGTTGTTGACCTGCATACTGTGAAAGAAAATACTTGGAAAATTTTGTAACAAAAAACACAAAATCATTGTTCACGAAGCTCAACCTTCCAGATGAATTCTTGGAGAAAACTGCTGAACAATGGGAAGAGGATACCCATTACCAGACTGCGAAAGAGACTAAAAACTCTTAACTGTAACAAATGACTTCGCTGAACGTGGAGTTGCCCTCATCCAAGATTTTTCTGGATACCTAACCAAAGATGAAGAACAACTCCAGTTTCTTCTCCAGGTTGTTGAAGACCATCGCAAGCACTGCACATGGGGACAAAAGCATACCTTGAGTGGAAATAATGATTAATCATAATAATTACGCTACTGTCTGATGTTAATGTACTTTATCTTATGATAATGCTCGTGCACTTCCTGCTAATGTAGGAACATAATAAATTGTTTAAATACATTTGGAAATTATTTATATTCACACTTTCTGAGAATCTCGTATCCTATACTTTGAAGCCGTTGAGCGACCTCTAAATATTAAAATCTCTCAATAAAACTTTGTACACGGTGTTTTTACATCATATGGCATACTTTGATGGGGTCAGAGCACGGAAACTTAAAAGTTGAAAAATAAGTGACACCCTAATATATATATATATATATATATATATATATATATATATATATATATATATATATATATATATATCCCCCATTCTTTATGAGGTATGAATGGAAGTGGGAAGTAAAAGGTGGGTAAGTGAGAGGAAATTCTTCCTACTTTTCGTGGGAATGGGCATCTGTCGGAAGAAGAGTGTATTCAACACTGACACCAACATAAAAAAAAAAAGCTAAGGCCTCTCTCTCTACGAAACATAACTTAATTTGTTTTTCCTGAAAATTTCAGTACTTTCCACATTTTATTTCTTCTACAAACTTTTTTTTTGTCGGTACATATACGGTACGAGATAGTCCACAATACAATTTCTCAAGCTGCGGGGCGCTACGAGTTTAGCAATGGTAGAATGAAGTAAAAATCTGGACATTTTCAATAATTTATTTTAGTTAGTGTGACTTCAGCGCCTCTCTTTACCACCATTAAACCATCTGGAGAAGGTAAAAACTTTCTTTGAAGCGAACCTCGAGAACGTATCTCGTTTTATAATGTTCTTTTTTAGAAATAGAATAGTTGACCACCTCATTATTCCTTCTTTACCTTCCCTTTTTATTACTAAATAATTAAACAAAATTACAATAATAGATTTCTTTTAAATTTTTTATTTTGTTAATTTCAAATGTCTAAAATATTACATTCATTATTTACTGGCCTTTCTCCTCCCTCTCTCCACACACACACACACACACACGTGTGTGCATAGAAGTGAAGTACCGATTTTTTTTTTAAATCCATATCAAAAACTAATTAACCTAACCTTAGCGCTATCGAAGTGAAAAATGAGGGTGGTGCGATAAGTGTTTCGGACAGAATTCAGGGCCCGAAGGGTATTTTTCGTTATGTTATTAAATAGTGAGGTACTGTACTCGTTACTCAAGCTTAACCTAACGTAACCTCACCTAATCAGGATTAACGTATCTTTTTTCCGACAGTAAAAAAGTTTCTAGAGTTCAGCTTAACCAAGCCATATCCAACCTAACCTAACCTAGTGACTGGTGATGAAAAGTGGATACTGTACCAGAATGTTAAGCGCCGTCGACAGTGGGTTTGTGCCGGAGAACAGGGTTGGTAAAAAACCAATTTTTTTTAAAAAACCAAAAACCATTGATTTTTTTATAAAAACCCCAAAAACCATGTTTTTTTGGGTTTTTAATATACAGCCTGTAGCCTTATATATATATATAAATTGAGGAAATTGAAAACTTTTAGTATTTCTCATATAATTCAATTGCTGACAATTAGAAAAAAGAAAGAAATCAATAGTTTAACCATAAACTAAATAAAATAAACATTTAACTTGACTTTGTGCATATAGCTAAACAAATATTAAAAAAATAAGAATCCTTTAATGTATGGTACAGTACTGAATAGAAAAATAAACAAAAGAAAAATATATTGTTCTTTGGCCTTTAAGTTTATAGATATAGCCTCTAAATTTATTTCACATTAGCTATTTGTTGAAACATTTATAAATAAATACAAGTTTAGAAGCTATGAACTCTTAATTTATTTCTTAATTTCGACTGTATCAGTCCAAAAGCATAAAATATTCTTTCAACTGCAGCATGAGATGACTTATGAACAATGATGCATTGTTCTGCACATCTTCAGACAGTTCTCTGATAGATCTCCATCATGCAAGTGGGGTTATGTTTAGATTAATGGAAATACATGCATGCACAAAATATAAATGCAAGGTTGCCTGTATTCTTTTATTTCTTCTTCATATACTTTTGTTTTTTTTTGTTTTTTAAAAATGATTTAAACCATGGTTTAAACCAAACAACCCTGCCGGAGAACCAGCGACACCACAGCCAAAACCAAATCTTCACCCTCGGAAGGTGGTGCTTAGTGTTTGGTGGGATAAAGGTGGTGTAATACACTTTGAAACCTTACCACACAACCAAACAATCACCGCTCAGGTCTACTGTCAACAACTGGATCGATTGAACACTGCACTAAAAGAAAAGAGACCTTCTTTGGTTAATCGGAAAAGAATCGTGTTCCACTACGACAACGCACGTCCTCATACCGCTCGGATCACTTCTGCAAAAATTGAGGAGCTTGGGTAGAAAAAACTTCCACATCCTCCAGACCTTGCGCCTTCAGATTATCATCTCTTCAGGAGTCTGCAAAACTATCTTGACGAGAAACAGTATACTTCTTTAGATGACCTGCACACCAGTCTTTGTATGTTTTTTGCCTCAAAACCGCCTGAATTTTATAAACATGGCATTGAAAAGCTTGTAGGACGTTGGCAGAGTGTCATTGATTCCGATGGAAAATATATACTAGATTAAAAAGTTTCAGAGGAGTTTTTTTTTTGTCCTTCAAATTCCGATCTAAAACACATTACTTAGGGGATGACTGATACTTCCTCGTGTTTAAAGAAAGAATTACCCCCCAACGCGCGCGCACACAAATTATTCAGCCCATATTTCTTCAATCAATGTGAACAATTTAATTAATTACATTATACATTGGATATTGTCTTTTTATTTTTAAACATCCATGGAATAGAGCATACACAGTATAGGTAAACGTTTCGCAGATATAATCAGTGGGGACGGCAACCTCTCAAAACCCACTCGTATATCTCATATATACAGGGTGTTTATAAAGTCCCTATCTATTTCGTTGAATTAACGGTTTTTATTTATTTTTGTAGAACCCTATGAAAATGAATGTACAAGAACGGGTGATGGTGGTGACACTTCGGATTAAAGGAAAGAAATTAGAGAGAGGTTTGAAAGAACATTTCACAAGCCAGGTCCTACAGACAAGACAATTCATGATTTGCTTAATAAATTTAAAAGAACAGGATCTGTTCATGATGAGTCAAGATCTGGACGTCCAAGTGTCTCTGAGCATGCTGTAAATGCGGTACGTAATGTTATCGATGAACATCGAAGCACGTCAATTCGCACCACATCACGTAGACCCGGGATACCCAAATCAACTGTTCACAAAATTTTGAAATCGACGTTCAAGAAGTTATCACAGTCAGGTGCTTCATGACTTACATGAGGATTATCCAAAGCGAAGTGCAATGTGTGCCGATCTTGTTGAACACATTCAGAATGAAAATTTAATGGACCACATTCTCTTCGGTGATGAAGCAACTTTCCACACGTGTGGAGAGGTTAATCGCCATAACTGCCGCATATGGGCTAATGAAAAGCCAGTTGATTTCTATCATTGGGAACGAGGTTCTCCTAAAAGTTACTATCTGGTTGGGTATGACCAAATCTAAGATTTATCGGCCCTTTTTCTTTGCTGAAGCTAGTTACAGGGCTTATTTATCTGGACATGCTTCAGCAATTCCTGGAACCCCAGCTTCATTCAGATGGCATTTTAAAAACCGTCGTCTTTCAACAAGATGGGGCACCGTGTCATTACGCAAACATTGTTCAGGAGTACTTAAATGAACGATTTCCAAATCGATGGATCGGACGTGGAGGCAACAGGCCCTGGGCGGCTCGATCTCCTAACCTAACGACCTTGGATTTCTTTGCATGGGGCTTTATCAAATCAAACGTCTATCAAACGAGGGTTACAGATATGCAAGATTTACGTGCTGGTATCGTAACAGCAGTTACAAAAATAACCCCTATCATGCTCCAAAATGTGTTCCGCAATGCTGCTGACAGATTCGAACTCTGTAGAGATACTGATGGTGCTCGTGTAGAATCACATGCTTAAGTATTCATTAAATGTATGCCTTCTATTATATTGTTATTGAATTTTACCCTTTTACTACGTTTTCATTGAAATAGATAGGGACTTTATAAACACCCTGTACAATTAGTTCCTACATGCGACTTTTTCTATTTTTAATCAGTTACGCTTGCATTAAGGTAGGTAGGAATTCCATTATAAAGTTTAGAGAATGCACTCTTTTATCGTATATAACGATTTTTTTCGACGTCCACTCACGTTAGGCTTTTAATTAAATTCGAAATCAAATTACTATTACTTCATGCTACCTGAGGATTTTACGCACCCAGTTTTGTTTTTTGCTTTGTTTTATTTTAGGTTATGTTTGGTTAACGTAACCCAAATTGAACAGGGTTCCCACAAACCTGGAAAGTCAGGCAATGTCAGGGAATTGGAAATTTGTCAGGAATAGTAGGGAATTTGTCTATTTGTCATGAAATGTCAGGGAGATAGGTCAATTGCTGAAGTGGGATTTTTGTCCTAGACAGCCTGAAATACTGCTCAGTGTCGTAATAGCAAGCATAGCCACCCTGAGACCTAATCATTACATGATACTTATTTGTGCTCGCCCTAATTATGTTTTCTTTTGTTAATAACTATACTGTATTGTGCAGTGTCTCACAAAAAGAACTCCCTTCATACATATTGTATGGATAGGCGTTTCTTTTTTTAAGATGCCCTGTACTATGAGTAGCTTTTCACTTGCTAATTTATGTTCTCGTTTGTTGCGGGTTTTTTGTCAAGATTTTATTATATATTGAGCAAGACTAAATAATTATGTCTCGACATACCATTTTCAATAAAATGTGGCTAGATCCAAACCAGTCACCTGAATTCATTACATGGCTGGCAAAAGGAGATACAGATTATAAAGGTCACTGTTTAATTTGCAAAAAGGACATAGAATTGAGCAACATGGGACGAAGGGCTCTTGCATCTCGTATGAAAAGCAAAAACCACATCAAATATATGAATGTGAAGAAATCACAACCATCATTGGGTGGATTCTTTGCTCAGTCGGAATCTTTGAGTGCAGAACAAAATGATTCAATAGGCGACTCGTCCATACATTCGTCTACAGATAAATCAATTAAAAGCTATATGTGTAAGGATGATGTCTCAAGAGCGGAAATAACTTGGTGTCTAAAACTAATTGAAAGCAACATGTCTCTAAATTCATGTTCCCGAATTGGTGAAATATTTAAATGTATGTTCAGTGATAGCGCTATAGCATCTAATTTTCAACTGGGAAGTACAAAATGCAGCTATATAATTAATCATGGTTTATGCCCATATTTTAAGGATCTGTTGTATCAAAGGGTGAAGTCTCGTGAGGACTTTGTCATATGTTTCGATGAAGCTTTGAACAAAGTCGTCCAGAGATGCCAAATGGATGAGTTCGTTCGGCACTTTGACATACACCGGAATAAAGTCGTATTTCAGTACCTGGGCAGCACATTTCTTGGACGTGCTACTGCTCAAAAACTTCTAGATAATTTCAACAATTTGCTGGAGCCATTACATTCAGGAAAAACTGTCACAGGTTTCTATGGATGGGCCAAACGTCAATTTGAGTTTCCTTAAAAAACTTGATAGGAGAGAAAAGAACTCTACCCAAACGGAAAAGCTCTTCTGAACATCGGAGTTTGTGGCCTTCATGTGGTGAACGGCGCTGTTAAAACCGGACTCAGCACTACAAATTGGGATCTTAATACTTTTCTAAGAGACCTTCATTTCTATTTAATGATTCACCTGCACACAGAGCTGAATTCTTGGAACTTTTGGAAACAAAGAAGTTTCCGCAGAAACTTTGTTCAACTAGATGGGGCGAAAACGTCTCTTGTATTGAAAGAGCCCTGCAAATTTACGATGGCATCAAAAAGTTTATTGAAAAAGCAAAGCTCCCCTCAACAAAGCCTGGTCAGAATCTGAAAAAGTTTATTGATGATCCCTTCATGAAGCCAAAGCTGGCCTTCTACAAATTGGTGGCAAAGGAATGTGAACCATTCCTAAAAAAGTTCCAGGGTGACCAGCCTCTTGCACCATTTCTACATACTAGTGTTCAAGATATAGTAGTGTGTCTCATGTCACATTTTATTAAGCCTGACAAGATAAATGACATCACACCAAAGGCATTACTGAATCTCGACCTGGATTCCTCTGAAAATCAGATTGAACTAGCCAAAATGGATATTGGCCTTGCAGCTAAGAGGTATCTGAAAAACATCAAATCTTCAGCAGCAAGCATCACACTTTTCAGGCAGAATTGCAAAACGTTTTTGTTAAGAACCATCAAGAAACTTTTAGAGAGAAGCTCTTTAAAATATCCTCTGGCGCGGGGTTTGGCAAGTTTGGATCCAGAAGTGATTGTAGACGCACCTGCAACTGGAATTAGTAGGATGAACATAGTTCTTGAACATTTGTATTCAGCTAGTAGAATTACTGATTCTATGGCTGAAAAGGCCAAAGTGCAACATATAACTTTGACACAAAATGTGAACTCTAAATTTCTATCACATTTTGATTCTCACGATGACCAGACAAGACTTGACGATTTTTATGCCCGAATGCTGAAAGATGATCCTTCTTTCCTTGAATTGTGGAAAATAATTCAAAAGTGCCTGGTTCTCTATCACAGTAACGCCTCCGTGCAAAGTGGCTTTTCCATCAACAAATCTTTAACTGAAAATCAACTCGAGGATTCTCTTGTTGCCCAAAGGCATGTGCAGAACGCAATATCCTACTATAGCGATATTCAGAACGTACTGATCACAAAATCGATGATCTCATCGGTAAGATCCGCCCGTGGTCGATATGAGCAATATTTGAGCCACAAGAGAATGTCGAAATCTGAAGAAGAAACTACTCTGGCTAAGAGTAGAAAAAAAGGAAAAAAGGAAATTAAATTCAAAAGTCAGTTGCAAGAGGAAGAAATCTAGTCCAAAATAAAATTACTGGAAAAAAATAAAGCAATGATTTAATGTAGAGGGTCCAAAAGCTCACCAATACTTTAATCACTTGTCTTTACAGCCCAGTCTGCGTTTTTTTTTTTTTACCATTTTTCTATTAGTATCTTGAAATTATTAGAGTTAAATCTTTTGGAAATATAATAGTGTTTACTTTGTTAAATATATTGGTGTTTACCTTTTGTTAAATATAATACTGGTGTTTACTTTAACAGCAGGGACTTTTTTGTATTTTGTATTTGTATTTTCTTTTATTTTTGTATTTGTATCTTGTAATTCTTAGAGTTAATCTTTTGTAACTTTGATTTTAATAAATAAATAGATAAAAAAAAAGAATGGTAAAGGAAAATAGCAGAGGCTTGGTAACATTTTTCTGTTGTTGTTTGTTCAAGCAAATAAAACAATAATTTGTGATGACTGGTGAAGTATCATGTATAAGTGCTGAAAAATTTTATCAAGGTGGTAAAAGGGTGGGCTCTGGTGGACTTTCTTTTTCCCATTCGTTTTTAAATGTAAAATTTTTTATGGTTTTAACTGAAGTCGGTACTGTTATTCAAACTTTGGACAAAGAATCAAGCGATTTCAGTTGGATTTTAGTCAGGGAAATTTTTCATTTATATTCTGGAATGGTAGGGAATTTGAGGGGAAGAAATTTGTGGGAACCCTGTAATGAACCCAAAAAACCCAACTTAGGAGCAGCTATTTTGCGTGAAGGAAGAAAGTGATACAAAAGATAGCACCGAATAGGAGCGAACATAACTTCTAATAAATAAATAAATAAATAATATATATATATATATGAATAGAAACGACATAAGTGTTAAGGAACGTCTCTGCACACGAGGAGGAGAGATAACGAAATAATGAAAAATCTCCTCCTAGTGTGCAGAGACGTTCCTTAACACTTATGTCGTTTCTATTCATTTATATACTGCGCGGTCATTGCAGTTATATGCATATATATATATATATATATATATATAATATATATATATATATATATATATATATATATATATATATATATATATAATATAGTGTGTGTGTGTGTTCCCTACATTTTCCCGGAACTCTGAATTGGTATTTTTCACTGTAGACTCTGACCCTTTGGTCTCAGTCGGGGATTAACAGGCTTCCTTGGAAGTAATATCGTTCTGAACTTTACAATCAACGAGGTTTGTGTGTGCGTGTGTATATATAACAACGAGATAAAAGTTATATCATTCACTTTTCTCCTAATTAATAAAAATAAAAGATTATTCGAAGAAAATGAATCATTCACAAATATAAGCAAAAAAAAAAAAAAAAAAATGAACAGGGTGCAGCGAGGAAGTAGTTAGTGACCACAGTTGGCTCCAAGAATCTCTCGAAACACCGAGGAATACATATACTGTATTCTATTTTATATCGTTAAAACCTGAAGCAAACAAAAAGCAAAACTCTTATATTTTTTAGTTTCTTCAAATGCTGAAAATATATCGTGAGAAACAGAAATGAGAATCTTAATTTGATGTGTTCACCGATTGACTTTTTGTATCGTATAAAATTATGTAATATATACAAACTTTCTATAAAATTCAATGAAAACATACGTCTGCCACGTAATTTAAATCCGTTATTACGAGTATTGCTATTATCGAAAATGAACAATGTCAGAATTTACGTAATCCATTTTATTAACGATTTTGAAAACTTCAATAAGCTCCCCCCTTAATCTCCTAGTCTCGAGTGAATGCGAGTCTAACTCTTTAATCCTATCTTCGTAAGACTTGTTGCGTAGTGACGGAATTAGTTTCATGGCGCGTCGCTGAACCCTTTCCAACCTATCAATATCCTCACGCAAAAACGGGCACCAAAACTCTAAGTGAGGCCTGACTAGGGACTTGTAAAGGGGCAATATAATATTCTTCGATTTAAATTTGAAATTACCCGCTATGAAGCCTAACATCCTATTAGCTTTTGCGCAAGACTCCAGGCATTGGTTCCTAACTTTTAAATCCTTAGATACGCGTACGCCTAAATCTACTTCCTCGTCAACGCTCGCTAACTGTCTGTCGTCCATCGTGTAATTATTGTTACGAGAACCTATATGCAAAATTTTACATTTGTCTACGTTAAATTGCATCTGCCACTTATCCGTCCACTCCATAATCCTATTTACATCGTCTTAGAGCATATTTCTATCGTCCACGTTAACAACCTTACCGCCTATTTTAGTATCGTCCGCGAATTTTGACACGTTACTGGTCAAGCATACATCTATGTCGTTAATGCAGATTACGAATAGCAATGGGCCTAACACTGAACCCCGAGGGACACCGCTACCTACATCCAGCCACCCCAATTCCCTACCATTAACAACGACCCTCTGTTTCCTGGCACGAAGCCATTCCTCTAACCAGTTAGCTACCTGACCGCGTATACCGTGCGCTTTAACCTTCGCCAATTAATCTTCTATGCGGAACTGTATCGAACACTTTTTTAAAGTCTAAATAAATAACGTCAGCCGCTCTATGCGTATCGTAATCGCGCACTATTTCATTATAAAACTCTAACAAATTAGTTAAACAAGATCGACGATACGATCCCTAACTACGATTCCAAAAGTTTATCGACAATTGACGTTAAGCTAATAGGCCTATAATTGCTAGCTACTGTGAGGTCGCCTTTTCAAAAATGGGCGTAACGTTAGCTAATTTGAAATCTTCAGAAATAATACCCGATTCCAATGACTTATTAAGAATTTTTGTCAAGGGACCTATGATAACGTCTTTCAAATGTCTAGGATAAAGCGCGTCAGGGCCTGGAGCCTTGCTAACTTTTAGCTTATCGATATAATGCGCAATCTCACCCTCGTAAACAGTTATTTCATTCAAAATAGGCTCGCTACTAAATAGAACGATATCGTCCACGTCGGGACATTATTTAAGTCTTCTACGGTAAAAACTGTTGCAAAAAAGTTGTTAAAAATACCCGCCATCGCCTAAGCGTCGGAAGCCAAAGCGCCGTTAACGTCCACTAGAGGGCCTATGTCATCTTTTATCGGCTTACAATTATTGACGTAGTCAAAAAACTTTTTCGGATTATGTTTACTATCCGCAGCTATAAATATCTCTAAATTACGGTTAGCATTCCTAAGATCTTTTAACCTGACGTCTAAGCTCGATATATCTATTAAAGTTAGCTACCATGCCATTGCGCTTATTAAGTCTATACGCTCTATTACGCTTGTCTATGAACTCGCCTATTTCCCTAGTCCACCACTTGGGCCTACCATGATTTGTAGCGCGCAGAAATATAAGCTGAGCGAGATTCGGGCGTTGGATGGCGACGGTACCTTCTGAAATACTCCTCTCTGTTGCAGATAACATTAGAACAAGTAAAATTAAACCAAGGTTTTTTTTTTGCATTAGTAGTAGGAATAAAATATGGAATGTATGCCTCCATGCCTGAGGATCCAAAGGCCGGATTGGAGCGATAGGACAGGAAACATGTAAGATTGTTGTGGTCGGAGGAGTCCAACGGAGAAAAAAGTTTGACAGAGTAAAAAGAAGGATGAGAGGTAAGAAATATATCGGGGTTATATATATAATATCTATATATAAATATATATATATATATATGCAAATAACTGCAATGACCGCGCAGTATATAAATGAATAGAAACGACATAAGTATTAAGGAACGTTTCTGCACACGAGGAGGAGAAACGTTCCTTAATACTTATGTCGTTTCTATTCATTTATATACTGCGCGGTCATTGCAGTTATTTGCGCATATTCACGATTTGCGAGGGTGCTCTCTGAGGGCATTGGTTTCTGCCCTATTTGGGAGAATTTCGATTTGTGATTGAGTGAGGTCCGTAGCATAATGGTAGAGCGTCCGACCGGCAATTGGAAGGCCCTGGGTTCGATTCCCAGGCGGTTCGCCTCATTTTCATTATTTCGTTATCTCTCCTCCTCGTGTGCAGAAACGTTCCTTAATACTTATGTCGTTTCTATTCATATATATATATATATATATATATATATATATATATATATATATAAGCACACCGGACAAAAAATTAGTCACCCCTAATAGCACCGATAGTAGGAAGTTCAAGGTCACACAGAGGGCGCTGATGTAGCATTGGTAAGTGACAAGTAGCGGTGACGTAGCACACAGGATCAGATCTGTTTCGTGAGGTGGTGAAGAACAAAGTGTGTGTTGGATATAGTCTGCAAAATGGGTCGTGAGGCAGACGTTACTCAGTGGCAAAAAGGAGCCATCGTGTTTGGCAGAGCCCACGGACACAAAATGTCTGAAGTAGCCCAATTTGTTGGTGTGTCAACGCGTACTGTCCAGCGAGTTTACAAAGTGGTGTAGTTCGCAATCAACTGACAATCGACGGCGTAACTGTGGCCGGAAAACAATTCTCGACAATAGGGGCCGCCGCCATGTTTCTCGTCTAGTAACTGCAAATCGTTTTCAAACCAGAGAACAATTGCTCCAAGAAACCAATGAGGTTCTCCAGCGACCAATTTCCGAACGGACATTGCGACGAGAACTGCATGCGATGGACATCTGGAGCAGGGTACCACGGAAGAGGCCGCT
This sequence comes from Bathynomus jamesi, assembly GCA_023014485.1. Taxonomy (NCBI): domain Eukaryota; kingdom Metazoa; phylum Arthropoda; class Malacostraca; order Isopoda; family Cirolanidae; genus Bathynomus; species Bathynomus jamesi. The sequence continues at coordinate 550,766 of JAJOZX010000716.1, read as the reverse complement.
GTTAACAGCAAGTCACAAATTGGCACGTTATAAATGGGCTCAGAGGCACAAAAACCGGACTGCGGCAGATTGGAAACGTGTAATTTGGTCCGATGAGTCCCGTTTTGTTTGTTCTCCAATGATGGGAGGCGACGAGTACATCGCAGGTCCAATGAAGCCTTTAATCCTGAATGCGTCGAAGGTGTTGTTCAGGCTGGAAACAGAAAGTGAAGCGCAGGAATAGACACCCACGGACTCTGGCGGAACTTCGGGACCGGCTGATGAACGAGTGGCAGCAAATCGATGTTCAGTACATGCACAACCTCGTAGAGTCTCTGCCTCGCCGGATTCGTGCGGTTATCAAGGCCAGAGGCGCCGTCACACGTTATTAGGTACATTCTGAGAGGGGTGACTAATTTTTTGTCCAGTGTGCTTATATATTTTCTTTTGTTTTTTGTTTCAAAGTATGACCGCTCATGGCCACCAAAAGAAAGGTGGATAGCAGAGCGAACACAGGACGAAGATTATGGAACAGCTAATGGAAATGAACAATAGACGGGGGAGGAGGGGGGGGAAGCAGAAAGATCATAGCGGAGTCACAGCCGGTAAAGAAGTCGGGAGCGAAAGAGGAAGGAGAACAACCCGGTTATCGAAAAGTAGGGACCTCCAGATAGAATAGCGCCAAGCCTATCAGAAGGCCCGACGCTCTCCAAAAAGGGAAAATACTCTGCGCCCAGCGCAGAGTAAAACGGACACTCCACCAGGAGGTGGGCAACTGTAAGGAAAACGTTACAATTGGGACATCGGGGCACCCGATCCCCGGCCATCAAATAGCCATGGGTCAGGTGGGTGTGGCCAATACGGAGGCGGGCCAGAGCCACCTCCTTATGGCGCGACCGATGGAAGGAAGAGGCCCAACATCCCAATTTGGGTTTAATCTTGCAAAGTTTGTTATCTGTAGCGCCATCCCAGCGACTCTGCCACCGGGAGCGCAAAAACCTACGGAAGCCAGGGATATAATCGGAAAAGGGGAGGGACACGGGTGAAACCTGTAGTCGGCACGCGGAACGGGCAGCTCGATCGGCAGCCTCATTACCAGCCACGTTAACATGTGCTGGGACCCAGCAAAATACCACCTCCTTGCCACCGAAAACGACAGGGGTATGGCACAGTAGCTGGATTCGTCGGACCAGTGGGTGGGCAGGGTCAAAACACTCCAGGCCATCCAGGGCACTGCGAGAATCCGAATAGATGACAAACGACCCATCCGGATGCTCCCGCACCACCTCCAGAGCGCTCAGAATGGCATAGAGCTCCGCCGTGAAAACGGAAGCCTCATCAGGGAGACGGGTACATCGGGGAGCAAGGGCAGACGACTGGAGAACAGCCGCGGCCCCAACGCCCCCCGACGACCTCGAGCCATCCGTGAAGACCGCAACACATGCAGAGTGACACGCCGCATGCTGAAGGAACAGAGACCGAAGCAAGACAGAGTCAGAATCGGCCCTGCGAACGGGGCGCAACGCCCTACAGCACGCAACAGGGGTGCTCTCCCAAGGTGCAACACCCCTGAAAGAGACCGGTATAACGGATGGAGGAGGAGTGCCCATACCATCGAGGAGGGAGGTCACCGTGTCGGTGAAATACCAACCCCCATCCCGGCAGAACGCCCTCTCCACCACCTGGAACAGAGGAGAGTTGGGAAGACGGAGGATCCGGAGATAGTGCTTAGCAATGAGGAACGACCTCCGATCCCCCAAGGGAGGGATGTCGCACTCAACCTGCAGACTATCAACCGGAGAGGAGCGGAAGGCGCCAGATGACATGTGCAGTCCTCTAGAGAGGACCGGATCCAGTATCCGAAGGGCCGTACGGGAGGCGGAGCCATACACCACTCTCAATCAAATTTTGACTGTACCAGGGACACGTACAAACAGAGGAGTGTCCGCCTATCCGCGCCCCATGTAGTATGCGACAGATGTCCCAGCAAATCCAGGGTACGTCTTGCAGACTCGCGCAGCCGGCGAAGGTGGGGAACCCAGCTCAAACGGCTGTCGAAAACCACACCCAGGAAACGCACTGACTGAACGAGGGCCAGAGGCTGACCGCCGAGTGTAAGATTAAAGGTCGGGACAGCGCCGGATCCCCGTCTCCTCGGCAGAAGGAAGGCCACACACGAAGTCTTCGGGGAAGACAGCGTAAGGCCCACCGACGACGCCCAGCGTTCAACCCGATTGACCGCTAGTTGGACTTGCCTCTCCACGAGGGGAGGACTCGTCCCCGCGGCATAGACAGCCAGATCGTCGGCATAGATGGAACATCGCACCGAGGGCGGAAGGGCTCCCGGTAGCGCAGACATGACCAGATTGAAGCAGGAGACGCTCAAGACACACCCCTGGGGCACCCCCTCCTCCTGAACATACAGGTCAGATAGGGCCGCCCCATTACGGACGCGGAAAGTGCGACGGCAGAGGAAGTTACGAAGAAATGTGGGCAAAAAGCCCACAAAACCAAGAGACTTCAAACGGTCCATGACAACTCCCCGACGGGTCGTGTCATAGGCCTTTTGGACATCAGAAAAGACGGCCAGAACAAGATTCCGGCGGAAAAAGGCCTCCCGTACATCATGACCAAGGAGGAGAAGGGGGTCCAGAGTACTCCGAAATCGACGAAAGCCATACTGGGTCGGGGGTATAACCCAAGCGACTCCAGTGTAAAGGAAAGTCGGACGGCCACCATCTTTTCAAGGAGCTTGCATAAGCAGCTCGTCAAGGCAATAGGCCGATAGCCCGCCACCTCCGCCGGATCCTTCCCCGGCTTAGGTATCGGGACCACAATCGCCTCCCTCCAACGGGAAGGGAACGACCCCTCAACCCACACCCGGTTGAAAAGATCCAGCAAGAAGTGTAGGGCCATCGGGTGCAGATTCCAAAGAAAGTCATACGGAATGTCATCAGGGCCAGGGGCGGAAGAACGACGGGTTGCCAAGGCAGCCCGAAGTTCCCGCATCGTAAAGAGATGGTTATAGGGCTCGTTCCCAGGCGGCGGGAACGTAACATTCGACAAAGGACGATCCGCAGCTGAAGGCGAACGGGAAACCACAGCAAAAGTCCCAGCCAGCCGATCGGCCACAGCAGCAGGATCCGAAAGGAAGCCGTCCCCGTCTCGAAGGATAGGGCGACTAGCAGGGACCGGCTTCCCCTCGATACTACGTACCTTCCGCCACACAGCAGCAGAAGGGGTAGACGAGGAAATGCCGGACACAAAAGCACGCCAAGAGGCCCGACGGGCCAACTTGAGAGTCCGGCGGGCGAAAGCCTTCGCCCGCCGCATCTCAATCAAGTGGTCCGCGCGCCGGGAGCGGTGGAAGCGGCGCGTCGCCCTCTTCCTCTCGCACACCGCCCGGTGACATGCTGGAGTCCACCACGGGACGCTACGCGTCCGCGGGTTACCGGAAGATCGAGGAATACAGTCCTCCGCGACGCCCATCAATACCCGCTCGAAGAACTCCAAGCTCTCATCCACAGAGCCAAAGCTCAACACCGAATGGGCAATGACGGAACGAGCTCTGAAGGATGGCCAGTCAGCCCGCGCAAGGCACCACCTCGGTCGAGACGAGACACCCGGCTGCGGTCCGACCGGCTCAAGACAGACTGGGTAATGATCACTGCCATAAGAGTCCCCCAACACCTTCCACGAAAAATCGAGTAAGGCATCGAGGGACACCAAGGAGAGATCAATACAGGTAAATGAACCCGTGGGTTCGTGGAAGTAAGTAGGTTCACCGGAATTGAGGCACGCAAAGGAAAGTTCCTCCATTAAGGAGAGCAACATACCAGCAACATTAGTCGACCGGACATCTCCCCAAGCCAGGTCGCGACTGTTAAAGTCCCCGAGGAGGAGAAACGGTCGAGGTAGTTGCAACACCAACTCGCGAACCGCGTCGCGAGGAGGGTCATGAGGAGGAATATAAATCGAGCAGGCAGTGTACTGGCGATCTAAAAATAGCCGCACAGCCACAGCCTGCAAGGAACTGCGAAGAGGTACACCTCGCGATGGTAACGAATGATGCACATAAATCGCCGCACCCCGCCGGCGTGTGTGTTCATCCGGGGTGCAAGGGAAACCAACATAGCCAGAGAGAAGAGGGAGTCCCCGCGCAGCCAGGATAGTCTCCTGGAGACAAACACAGGAAGGCCGCTCGCTCTTCAGCAGGGAGGCAAGGTTCTCCCAGTTAGCTAAAAGCCCCCTACAGTTCCAATGCAAAATGGAACTAAGGGGAAGTGGCATTATAAGAGGCAGAGAAAACAGAGAAATAGCCACGGACCAAGCTGAGCAGCAAACTCACCGGTCCGCAACCAGGGACGGAATCGGCTTCCCCGACTCACCCCGAACGGGGGGGGTAGGGGCCACCGACCCCGCAGCTGCTTCACCCGTAGTAGAACGTGGAGAGTGGAACAGGGAGTTCAGAGGGGGGCTCCCCTGGGGGGGAGAGACGACGAGACGGGCCCAGCCGAAACCCCCGACTCCCCACCAGAGGGGGGCTGGGGAGAACCAGATGTTCGAGGGCTCGTCAAACCAGACAAGCACTGACGGGGGGGGGGGAAGGTCCACCACAGGTGGGAGAGGTATATCCAGGAGAGACCCGACCACTCTCAGCAGGAGCCGAAGGGAAAGAGACTCCATGAAGAAGGGCCAGGCTCCTCTCGACCGGGTCCACCATGGGAACAGAGTCAGTAATCGAGGGTGTCATGGGGCGGTGTACCTCAACCGACACCCGGACACTGGTCGGGGCACCGGGAGGTGACGCCTCACCAGCCCTCCGTATAGGGGGGGAGTCCCGAGCGGATCACGAGCGGCGCGCCGCTTCCCCTCCGGTGAAGAAGGGGAAGCAGGGCGAGCAGCGGTCATGATCGGGTCTGGAGGACTCCGACTCCGACCACGGCGACGCTTCCTCCTCCCCTTCGGGGCATCACCTTCCCCACCCGAGAGACGAGTAGGCAAGGATCCAGACCCCAAGGCCGGAGAGGGAGAAGGGGCACTTGTAGGCAGGGAATCAGATGGGATGTCTGAAAGTGAGGCAGAGGAACAAGAAGGGCCCGCGGCGCCAGGAGGACCACCAACCCCCGGAACTTCCAGGGGGGGCACCACTCCGGTAGACGCCGGGGTAGCACGGGAGGGGCCCGAGGACCCGCCAGGGCCAAGAGCCGCAGCATAGGACAACCCCCGCCGCGGCTCCCGGTCACGGACCCTATCGCGCGCCTCCCGCGCACTAAGGAATTCGGTAGTCCTTAAGGACCGCACCTCGAATTCAAATTTGAAAACGGGGCAGTCCCGAGAGGAGGAAGGGTGGGCCCCCGAGCAGTTCGAGCACCGCGGGGGCTTCGTGCACGGGGTAGGGTGCGCAGGCCCACCGCAGCGGACACATAGCTCACCCTTACGGCGGCACGCAGAGCTAACATGGCCGAACCGGTTGCAGCCAAAGCAACGAACCGGGTCAGGCACATATGGTCGCACCGAAAACTCACACGACCGGCGATCACCCACGCCCCAGAACACCTGGGCCGGAGGCGCAAGGGAGTCAAAGGTCAGGAGCAGACGAGCGGACGGGGTAAGAGCACCATCCCGGCGCGACGAAAAGCGGAAGACCTTCGTTACCCCCTGGGGGGCAAGATCCTCCTGCAATTCGCCAACCGGGATTGACAGCAGACGGGAAGCGAAAATGGTGCCCTGACAGCTATTCAATTGCGGATGGGGAGTCACAGAAACTCTGCAACCCAAGACATCCTGCAACTGTAGAAGGGACTCAGTCACCCCCGAAGAACGGGACTTCAAAAGAAGAGACCCATCCTTCAGAGGGCGGATATCATAACGACAGGGAACCCCCACCGTCTTAAGGCGCTGAAACACCCGTTCCGAGTTGCCCGGAAGGGAGCCAGCGGAAGGGCGGAGAACAAGGAACCTGTCCACCGGACAGAAATTGACAGCCGGGACAGGTCCATGTGTAACGGTAACCGAGAGTGGGCGAGAGAACAAGGGCCGCGAAGACCCCGCCCTACGGCCACCACGAGTCCGGCCACGAGAGCCAGACGCCGCAGAGGACGAGAGGGGGCCATACGGCTTGAAGTTCAATCCAGCGGAGGCAGAGGCCGCTGAACGACCAGAAGTAGTAGTTATCCAAATCCAAGGGCGGGCCAGAGTCGTCAACAGGAGGGGATTGAAGTTTAGAAATTGAACCCATAAACAATAGCTTTACAAAAAAGACAGCCTCGGACCCAAGGCAATGCACCATCCACCGCTGCATCCTTCAAGGCGCAGGCCCAACGTCCCGGGTAGCCCGCCCCCCAACCTGACTGTCGTTTTAAAAACAGCAGATTGGCACTACGGAGATTTGTCCGTTAAGGGCCAAGCAAAGACCCAATCCAGACGTAGCAGCGGTCCGGGCGCCCGTACCGTCCCCAGAGCACGGCTCAGCCACGGAGCGATGCCCCCCGGCGGGTGCACCCGATGACCCCAAGACTGCAAAATACAAACAGAGGGGGGGGGGATACTACAATTAACAGAGGCACACGACCGAGTCAAGACAAAAGAAATTCCGGGAGACGGAAAAAAAGGGGGAGAGAAAAAAAAAAAACGCAACTAGGTAACTCTTCGCCCACACCCCGCGAGGAGTTGAGGAAACCCCAACAACCCACGAGGTGTACGAGCCCTCTCGGCCCGGCAAGCCGGAGTACCTAATCGAGGGGGATATATATATATATATATATATAGGGTGGCGTAGTATCGCGATACATTTTTTATTATTTGTATCGTATCGAAAGATACGATACAAATAAGTGTCAGTAACGCGATACTTTATCATAGACTCAGTCAGTGATTTTTCCCCTCCCCCCTTCATCTTCTCCCCACCCTTTAGTTTTAAGAAACGAAAAATTTGTGAGACTGAGAACAAACTTCGTCAAGAATTGTCTAATTATTTAGCAAATAATTCATCAGATATTCAACAATTTCACATGTATCCTTTGATAAAAGAACTGTTCATAAAATACAACAATAAACTGCCATCAAGCGTCCGGTTGAGAGACTTTTTAGCATAGCTGCAAATCTCTCTCCTTCAAAGAGAAACAGAATGTCTGATGAATTGTTTGAGAAGTCACTGTTTGTAAAATTCAATAAAAATGGAAAGAAATTCAGTTGTTTCATATATATATATATATATGGGATGAATTTCACAATAAACCACGTGAAATGAATGAATGCTACAAACCCAGCATGTATTGTATCGCGATACATATATTATTCATATATCTAGTATCGTAACGCGATACATTTCTGCCAATGTATCGAGCATCGTATCGCGTTACTTTTTTTTTGGCCCCGGTACACCACCCTCTGTGTGTGTGTGTGTGTGTGTGTGTGTGTGTGTGTGTGTATTAGGGTGGCCCTTAAGTGGTGCTAAAATTTTAAGTTACGATTTTTTTTTCCTCTCACCCTTCAGTTGGATTCTGTTACTAGAAAATAACAAAATTTTAGTGAAATATACTGTAAGTATATATAGGGTGTGCTCAAGGACTTCAAACTTTCTCTCTCGACTCTCTCATATATTATCAAATAGGCGTGATGGGTTATTGGTAGAATTTGCTTATTATATGACTTGCCATATTATACAGTATATGGTTAATTTGAAACAAATAGTAGCGATGATCTTATGTTCTTATATGCTAAACGACATTACGCTTTCTTTTTATCTAGGTATTAGATTTTTTTATGATGGCTAGTGGAACTCGAAAAAAACATACGGTTTATTTGCTTGAACATACTCAAAACTGTTTATCAGGTGCAAAATTGCCAAGTAATGGGGATGTTATGAGGTACTATCTACATTGTTTCAGTCGATTAAGAATAAGAAGGCGAGGATTCCACTGCGGCCAGTTGAACATGCAGTGAAACAGTTGGAGAGTCTGATGAAGAAGTGGGATCTTTTGAAAAAAAATCAGTCCCGGAAGACGGATACACAAAGGAAGAAAAAAGAAGAGCTGAAATCCTGCTTTGATGACCTTTTCGACGTTGCTCACCAAAATGCTATGGTGTTGATGACGAATGAGGAGGATAAAGCCGGGTTTACACGAGGCTAGTTTCACGATGGTGAGCACGCTTATTCCACGCTTTCGTAATGTCTTCGGTCGTGGTCTAGTCGTGAAAGTGTTTACACTATGAAGTATTCACGACACTGAAAATATGTCAGTGTTTATCATGGACTCAATGGTGTCGGACGCATGCAACACTGTCAGTGCATTATTAGCTCACGAGCTGCTTCTACAGTAGATATCTCTGGTGCGAGGAAACGATGTTGCAGAAGAAGAATATGGCAAAGAGATTGGATTTCTAGGCGGAATAGTTTAGGTGCTTCAGAAAATCTATGTAAAGAATTGGCTGTGGAGGATCCATGTGACTTTCGGAATATGTTTAGAATGAATTCAGATCAGTTGCAATATCTACTCGATCGTGTTTCGCCAGTGATTAAAAGAGAGATATTAATATGAGAGAAGCTATTTCAGCGAAATTAAAACTTGAAATAACATATAAACCTAAAAACTTCAATGTTGTGTTATCACTCATTTTTAAAACGTTTACTTTCACAGTGGTATTTATTTCTAATTATTTTTATGAATGATTTATCTATAATCAATCGCCGCAATTCACGACACACGACTGAAAATTTCTAACATGTTGGAATACACACGAAACAGTCGTGAAGGAATGTCCTTGAAAGTGTGGTCAACGATTGGGTAGTTTACACGGGGCGTGGCATACGAAAGTAAGCACCACGATCGTGAAACTAGCCTCGTGTAAACTCGCCTTAAAGCGTTCCTTTTGGCACAAAGAGAGAAGGGCAGAAGAGGCTCCATTGCTGGAATTGATATGGCTTTGGCTAAAAAGGAGGAAGCAGCTACGAAGAAGCGAATTCGGAATGATGAATTTAAGAAGAGACATGAAATAGAGAATCTCGTACTTAACAGAAAAATCGTCCTGGAATCTTCATCTTCCACAGGTGAGAACACCACGGATTCAGGGAATGAAGGAGCTGTTGGAGGAGTCGTAGTGTCATCACCTCATCCAAAAAGAGGCCGCAAGAATATCCTCCATCCAGAAGTTCTTTCGTCGTTGGATCGCACTAAAACTAGTGACCGTGATGCAGTCTTTACCATCGCGTCAGTGATCAGTGCTTCCGGTCAGAACGTTGGGGAATACAACATTAACAGAGTTTCTCTGCAAAGACACAGGAAGAAGCATCGAGCCCAAAGAGCTGCAGAGTTGAAGAAGAAATTTGATCCGCGAACACCTCTCACCCTTCACTGGGACGGCAAACTGATGGATGACCTAACGAGATAAGAAGGTCGACCGTCTCCCAATCGTTGTTTCAGGATCTGGACTAGATCAGATCCTTTCAATTCCGAAGCTTGCAAACGGCACTGGCCAGGCAATGGCGCAGGCGATGATTGATGTCGTCGATGATTGGGGTGTTCGTGATCGAATCAAAGCCCTTAGCTTCGACACCACAGCGAGCAACACGAAGAGTAAATGGAGCATGTGTTCTCTTCGAGCAACATTTAGGGTCTGAAGTTTTGTACCTGGCATGTCGCCATCATATACATGAAATCATGTTAGAGGAAGCTTTCACGGTAACAATGGGAATATCAAGTGGACCTGAGATTATGCTTTTCAAACGGTTCAAAACCTTTAGGCACAACATCGTCCCCAATGACTACAGTCCTGGCATAAATAACGAGGTCGTCCTGCTCGCTGTAGAGCCTGTGAAGGACAATATCATCTGCTTCTGTCGACTCCACAGTTAGGTCAAGTTTATCCAAGAGATGACTATCAAGAGCTGCTCGAACTTACCCTTCTTTTTCTGGGAGACGTTCCACCAAAAGGGGTCAAATTTCGAAAACCTGGAGCAGTTCATGTTCCGCGATTCCAGATTTAAACTGTCGCAACGAGAAATCAAAGGCATGCAAGACTTCTGCATTTTCGGTGTGCAGTTCTATGTAAAGTTCTGGTTCCTCTCTCGTTTGCCAGCATCTGCATCAAGCAATGATCTACAAATATACAATCTCTCGCAGTCAGCGACACACCTGCAACAAAAGGAGCTCTCAATAAAATCCTTGCTCACTTTGGTACTTGAGTGAAGATCTGGTGGGCCTTGCCTTCTTTGACAGAGACTTGGATTTGCAAGAAAAAAGAGCTATGGTTAAGAATCTACAACGGGAAGGACAACATGACTCACCAAAATGAATTAATCTGAATAAGAGTGACATCCAAGGTAAGAAACTCAGTGACTTCGTGTCTGCTAGAACGAAGGTTTTGTTCACTCTTCTAGGGCTTGAAGTCTAATTCTTGCGTGATAATCCAGAGATGTGGATCGAAAACCAAGCTTGTTGTTAGAAATATATTGATAAATACTAATTGTACAACTTTTTTATGTTAAATGAATACTGGATTTGAGTGTGAGTGAATCCGGAATGTATTATAAAAGGCAATTATAGAGTTAGGATGCTTAAAATTTCGGATAGCTTGAGCACACACTAAATATTGTCCAAACGCTATAAAATTTTGCATGAAAAACTTTCTCAATAGGAAGCATCTAATTAAGGGGTGAGAAAAAAAAAGTGACAAAATAAGGGCCACCCTAAATATATATATATATAGTGTCCTAGAAAGTAGGCTTACTATAATTTATGAATTAAATTGAAACGAATGTCTAGGGTCACCAGTCTGGGTGGTCAGCCCAAACAAACAATATATAATAAGGTAGGTAGAAATGACTTTATGGTTTTTTGTTTAATTAGAAAAATAAATGAATTATCTGTTCACAGTGATTAACAATTATGAATACGGTAATTGTACAATGACTGATTATTAGCAATAAGAAATGGTTTACACAATATAAGCGTTAAACGCTGCGTTAATGACTAGCAACAATAATTAAGGTAATGAGATACCGTATTCGGTACTGTACACTACAATAATGGGTAAGAAAACAACAACTAGGTAATAAGGTACGATATTGGGTTCACAGCAATAAGTAATTATACAAATAAGTAAATTATATGAATGAACGAAATAAGGTGATACAAAAATACGTTATTGGTACAACACTCGAAATAGGCCCACTGCGGTCGTAACGGGAGAGTTAATTTGAACGATATTAAGGACACTTTTTAGGGCCTACTCGATTAGGCAGAGTTTATAGAGGTTCCAGCGTTCAATCCGAAATAGTTTATCAGGAAGTAACAAAACACGGTCGGCCAAGTGGTGATCTACTTGTTTACCGATATGTGATTTTGACGTAGATAACTCTGAAGACTGAAGGGGCCTACGTGAGGTTTATCGTCGTGCGTTTCGGAGATGGTCTGAGGACGTACAGGCCTACAAGCAGGAGAATGTGTTGAGGACCCGTTGAAAGGGCATGGATTGAATTGTGGTGAAGGATGACGCCAGTAGAGTGATGTTTGCTTCCGGCGCGGCGGGATGAAATTGTAGGTCGCCTCAAGTGGTGAACTGATGTTTGAAGGACTGAGACCAGCTGAGATCGAAAGGCGCTACGTGAAAGTGAAGATTCACAGGAAAAAGCAACGAGCAAAATGAGAGCGATTTTAAGTGAACTCGCGCTTATATAGGCTCGGAAAACGCGTAGTTTTTCACGGGCTTTTTTGAAAACAAAGTAAAATTTTCTGTTCTCTTTGTAGGCTGTCCTTGCTCTGTTTTGGTTCCAAGATGTTTGAGAACGGCGAGGAAAGAATTTCATTTCCGGTCCGGTCCGGTCCGGTCTCTCTCTCTTTCGTGAAGTCTGTTGTAGAATCCTGTCCCGTGCCCCGCAGGGGGTATAAAGGTTATGCACATTTCTTCTGGGTGTTGTAGCCCTCCGGTCCCGAGTAGTGGGATTCTATAGGAATTGGCTGCCAGTTCCTTTAGGTTTTCTCTCTCTTTCGGGAGGGCGGGTGAAGTCTGTTGTACAATCCTGTCCCGTGGGTTACTAGGACCCCATCCCATCCCTACTCTGTCCTTTTAGCTTAGGTTAAGGATGCTCTCCTCTGACTGAAAAAAAAATATTCTTTTAGTATTGTCTTTTTCTCTTCTTTCACTATTAGGACCCTACTGCTACCTCATGCGTGGAAAGAGAGGCTTTGGAACCTCTATAAATAACACCATTTAACGCTCGTAGGTCGTGAGAAACTGGGATGGAGGGGTCCCAGGCGTAGGGGCGCGATGAATGGAGCGTGGCTAATGCCCCGTTAAGCCCATTCCTAACGCCTAATGGCCTGACCAGCCCCCTGCGACCGTTCTTTGATGACCAGTTGATGGTGCTTGGCTGTACTGCTCTTAGGTGAGAGCTTTACTGCCCTGCTGGCTGCCAGGCCAGCGGAAAGTCTTGGGCGTAGCCTCGGGGTCTGGTGGGATATCCCTTGAACACTGGATTCTAAGAGTCTGGCCGCTTGTGAATGACTAATAAGACTTAGTAAGGGGCTGCATCTCGCTGTCGTTCCTGGCGGGAAATCCGTGACGCCTGCGTCTCGAGTGTTTGTCAGTTGGTAGCTGCGACAGGTTTGGGACTGTCCGGCCCTGGGGAGACCTTTGGTCGGTGCGGCAGCAGCGAGAGGTGTTGTCTTCTGGACGGGATGAACGTCACTTGTAAATAGGCGGATGCAGCTTCCGCGGGAAGAGTTCACCCCCCTCCTTTTTTAAATACTGGTCAGAACGTTTTTGATAGTTTTCATTGCTACAACGCTTTATCTTATAAAGTGTATTCAGAGTTCGAAAAAAAAAAAAGTTACAATAACTGGACCGCAGAAACTGAAGGCTGAATGCGCGAGGTGTGGAGTAAATCAGTGGGTGACGAACTTCAAAGAAGCTTGCTTCGAAAAGACCAACCACTCCAGCATGTGCCGCTTTTGCGAACTCGTGCAGTTTTACGAGAAGCTAGAAGAGAGGGTCCGGCTGCTCGAGTCGTCCAGATCGGCTGCTGGAGGCGCGGCAGCGCCCTCCAACCCGGAGCTTATTGATAGGATAGCCGCCATGGAAAGGCTGTCCAGCGGTGGACTGGACAGAGCTCGAGACCGTGGAGAAAGGGTAGAGGTGCAACCGGGGGCCGGGATGCAAAATCAGTGTCAGGAATCGCCAGCGACTTACGTGGAATGCACGGAACCGCGAAGTAAATTGGCGGGAAAGGAAAGCACAAACAAGGGGCCGATAGAGAAGGGTGGGAAAGGGCCGATAAAGAAAAAAGGTGGGAATGGGCCTACTGATGGCCCAAAGAAACCGAAGGATGTAGCTGCCGGTCGGTGTGGGTCGGGTGATGTAAGTGCGGCTGAGTCTATGGGTGGCAAAGGGTATCGAAAGCTATCGGGCAAGAAGGCTGCGAAGCCGAAACCTGAGACCCCGGTTGCCGCTGTCAGGACCTCTAATCGCTTTAGTCTCCTCTGCTCGAAGGAGGAAGACACGTTTTGATTGGGGACTCGCAGATTAGGGGCCAGAAGTACGTTGCTTCTGCAAACCGGGACGGGAGGAAGGTAAGGTGTTTACCCTGGCGGGGAACGGTGCACTTAAGGAGGTAGAGAAGCTGCGCGTGGATAGTCGGAGGACTGCGATCGTTGTCCACGCTGGTGGCAACGACCTGTTACTCAAAGGCGGTAGGGCAGGTTCGACAGAAGGGATCACCGAGATCATGTCTCTTGCGGATGATCTAAAACTTAAAACAGACAGGGGAATGTTGATGGGTATTTTACCGCGGATGAATGCCAGTGACCACGCGCTCAGTAAGGTCATTGGCATCAACGAGAGGGTGCAAGACTTGTGCGTCCCACTGGGCGAGAGGTTTGTTGATCCGTTCGACGCGTTTTCAGGTAGGTGGGACTTGTATCAGAGGGAGGATGTCCACCTCAATGTCAAAGGTAAAGGTGTGCTAGGCACGCTGCTTGACCGGCACCGATACTGTATGGTGAGGTCAAGCCCGGGGATTGATGATGGGCCTCCACCAGGGAGAGATGATGTTGAGCCGCTGGCGGACGTACCTTCAACTGAAGGGTACGTCCATGTACAGGTGGGTGAGCCTCCTTCCCCATTGGAGGGGGCTCAGCCTCCTGCGGAAGTTCCCCCTCGTTGGTGAGGGGCTCTTTAACCCCCGACAGCCCTGGCTGTTCGAGAAACGGGTCGTGCTAGGGGGCGGTCAGAATAGGGAAGGCTCCCTCCGTGCAATACTTTTTAATGCTAGGTCGATTAGGAATAAATTTTGCGAGCTACGGGCGCTCTTAGCATCAGAATACCAGGATATCGTTGCTATCACCGAGTCCTGAATTCATACTGACCGTAGGGACTACGTTAGGGAGTTCGAGATTCCCGGGTATAGAATGTTTCACAAAGACCGCACCCGTCGGAAGGGGTGAGGAGTATTAATATACGTGAGGGACACGTTGAGTCCGGTTGACTGCCAGTTCCGATCGGAAAGGGAGCTGCTTGGCGTCGATCTGAACGAACGTGGGAGGGACGAACTATAGGTTAATCTTGGTGTAGACCCCGCATCTCCTCCTCGAGGAGGATACAGCCCTGTACACCGAACTCCGTAGCCTGCTAGGGGACAGGGTGTGTGTAGTTTTAGGAGACTTCAACTGTCGCGGCATAAAGTGGAAAGACAAGATTGCTGATGCCGAAGGGAGGAGGCTAGTTGACTCTGCTGATGAGAACTTCCTCACTCAGTGTGTCAATGGGCCTACACGAGGCGAAAGCGTTCTAGACTTAGTATTCACGACAGAAGACAACCTCGTCACTGGCCTCACCGTTGACGAATCGTTGGGCGGGAGTGATCACGGTCTGATTAGGTTCTGTGTCTGCGTCCCTCGGGTGAAGCGTAGTGACTCTAGAGGTAGTAAGCTCGATCTACGGCGGGCAGACTTTGTTGGCCTCAGGGATAGCGTAGGTGAGATGGGGTTAGAAGTCGATGGCGATGTTGAGGAAGTGTGAAGTGCATTCCGGGACGAGTTTATGGTGCTGCAGTCTGCTACCATACCCTCAAGTCACCCCTGCTTCAACGCAGCCTAAGTGGTTCAGTCGGGACATCGTTTCGGCTAACCGAAATAGGAAAGCTGCGTATAGGAGGGCGAAGGTCAATCGTTCTCATGAGAACAATGGGGCGTATTTCCGCCTGTGCTGAGAAGTGAAGGCGAAGGTTAGGCTAGCCAAACGTAACGAATGTAGCCAATGTGCTTAATGAGTACTTTGCGGGAGTGTTCACCAGGCAGTCGTTGCCGATAGAATAGACAAACTGAGCGCGTTTAAGGCTCCTGGGCCAGATTAGTTCCTCCCCAGAGTCTTGCTGGAAGTGCGCGACCAGGTGGCTCCCCACCTGGCTACAGTCTTCAACAAATCGTTGGAGACGGGCCAGGTGCCTGGTGACTAGAGGGAAGCTAATGTGACCCCTATCTTTAAGAGAGGGGATCACGATAGTCCAGGGAACAATCGTCCCATTAGTCTCACTTCGGTTATAGGTAAATTATTAGAGAGGGTAATAGCGGATAGGATCGTTGACCATTTGGATTCCTACAAGCTGCTTGGGGACTCTTAACATGGGTTTAGACGGCATAGGTCGTGTCTCACCAACTTGCTCGAGTTTTTCCACTCATGTTGAGTGAGTATGATAAGAGTAGGGCGATTGATATACTTTATCTTGACTTTCAGAAAGTCTTTGATAAGGTACCTCACCGCTGGCTAATGGCCAAAGTGTGCGCGCTGGGTATCGGTGGGGAAGTAGGTAGCTGGTTTGAAAACTGGCTGAAGAATAGGCGGCAGAGGGTTGTAATTGAAGGGGCTACTTCGGGTTGGGCCTCGGTCACTAGCGACGTTCCTCAGGGTTCCGTTTTGGGGCCACTGTTGTTTATCATTTACATAAATGATATCGACGGTAGCATCGTCAGTAGGATCGCCAAATTTGCTGATGAGACAAAGCTTGGGGACAATGTTGGGACGCCAGAGGCGATCGAACAACTGCGTGTGGACCTACGTAGGATAGGAGAGTGGTCCGAAAAATGGCAAATGCCGTTTAACTTGGGTAAATGCAAAGTCATGCACATTGGCTACGCCAATCCCAAGTAGGACTACTCCATGTTGGGGAGTAATATCGAGGCCACTGATTTGGAAAAGGACTTGGGTGTGCTAATTAGCGGCGACCTTAAGTTTACCAAACAGTGTGTAGAGGTGGAAAAGAAAGCCCAGAAGTTGTTGGGTTATATCAGAAGGCAATTTCGATTTCGGAACAAGGAGATTGTGCTCTCTCTGTACGATTCTCTGGTTCGGCCGCACCTGGAGTATGCTGTGCAGTAGAGTGGAGCCGTTTTTTCAACTTTTTCTTAAAAACCAAATTGGTAGTGTGGAAAATGTGCCAAATGGTCTTAAATGAAGGCATGCAAGGTTTGAAACCATTTGGACAGGACTTTTAGGTGCCTCCAAGGCATAGAATTTATGGTTTTTTGGAAAAAATTGTGCGATTTCAATATTTTTAAATTTTTTAAGAAACCCATCCTTTCTCTGCGGTAGCTTGTATTAGGTTTATTATAAGTCCAATCATCAAATAAAATTTACAGAATGAACAATTTTAATTATCTTGAGGTGCCCCCCAGGCGCTCAAAGAACCATTATTTTCCATACAGCTCTTTGCCAATTGATCATCTCGGTGTAATCATTGGTCAAAATTCAGTTCGGGAATTTTTAAGTGACGAATTTCGCTTTTCTTTTCCTCCCTGGCTTGATTCTCCGCCATCCAAATTCTCGTACATATTCCCGTTCATCTTGCAGCATTGATAGAAGGATGTTTTCAGGATGAGCGAAATATGCGTTTCTTTGAATAACTGGACGAATTATATTCAGCTTCTTTTTTCAGAGTTTTTGATAGTTGTATGGTTTTGCAAACATTCCTAGCGCCATAGACGACAGATGAATTTCATTTTATCTGAAACCACATTGGTGCGTACACTTTCATTATGAATTCAACAATGGCAATTAGATTCTCTGTTTGATCTTCTGTTGATATATATATAAACGGAGTATTCGATTTGCTGTTGTTAACCATCGAGAGTGAGACATCTTTCCTGGATTACGGGGAGGCAAATCTTCAGGAACATTTGCTGTCGAAACAGCTTTATGAATATCATATAGATATTTTTGGTCAGAACTTAATACCTCTGAATCGAGTGACTGTATCTCTGAATCAATTGGTAAGAATTCTTTCAAAGTGAGCTTCTGACTGTCTTGAAGTTGTTTGCCAATTACACCTGTAAAGCCGCGCGGACCCGTTGTTTTTCCATCCAGTTGTTGAATTAAATGACGCAATGGGAGCTCATTTGCATGTAGTTGGCAAACAAACCATTGTAAAGGTTTTCCCAAGTTTTCCTTCAAGGAATGTGCAAGCACTGCCCTTGGTGCCTGTGTTGACGGCTGTTCCATCGCATCCAACTACTGTAATATTTTCAGTCGATATTTTTTTTTTCGTCTAGGAACATCAAAATACCTGTAGCTATGTTTTGTGCTGATCCTGTTGTTGGTGAGAAATGGCCAAGAAATTTTTATTCAGGTTCAGCAATAACAGCAATATGTTCTTCAAGAACATTTTTGCGGTAGAATTTGCAACCTTTCTTTTCCGATATAATTGTTGTATCTTTGCGACCATCGAAATAGATACTTTCGATGGCGGTTTCATTTTCTGTTGCTGCCTCTTTTTGTACTATTTCTCTTTTGCGTTTACTCTCCCGTCGTATTTTGCTGCGCTCTATGACTTTGGATGAATTTTCTTCAGAAATGATGCCAATATCTTGCAAGACGGAGGTTGATATCAAGGCAGCTGCGCGGTCAGACACTCCTGTTCTATCGCACGCCAGAGCTAAGGCAGGTAAAACCGATTTCTGTTTCTTTGGCAAGTAAATATATCGTAAGGTTGTGTCGTTCAACGTATTTCACCGGCTGTTCCCGTTATGTAAGGTAATTATTCTTTTGTATTTCTTATAATATTTTAACAAAATATCAAATAAAAGCGCAGCTTTAAACCTTTAAACGAAAAAAGTTGATGTACTTACAAACCGAACTGTTCGAGATAAAACTCGCGTTCATGTTTCGTACATAGGCCTATGGTCGGCATTTACCGTCTTAGATGCCATCTTGACTCGTAAACCTATTTGTTCCGTCTATTTAATCTAAAGATGTAGTAACGTCTCACAGCCAGTCAAACTTGTATACTCGGATTAACACATCAGGGTTGTCGAAACGAAACGGGTGCACGGAGCATTTGCATTGATTGGGTGCTTGAGAAGTCCCGTGATATATTTTTACTTCTTGCTCTCTTTCCTTTTCTCCTCCGAAAAGGAGGAAAAAAATAAAAAATAAAAATTCAGGGAAATACCTCCACTTAATGTTCCAATACGCACTTCGAAAGGCATTTAAACTTTTTAATTTAAGTATTTGTATTGTTAGTTTGTAATATATTTAAAAAAATTATATATTTACTGTAATTTATTACTTTTAATAAAGTAATGGAAGGAAGAAGAAAATGGAAGAGTATAAATACAGAAGAAGGGAGACAACGATACAGACAGTTGAATAATGAACTGAGAAGAGAAACTGATAAAGCGAGAGAGATGTCACTTGGAGAGTAGTGCAGAGAATTGGAGGAATTAGAAAGGAAAGGAAGAACTGATTTAATGTACCAAAAAGTTAAGGACATATATAGATGGAAAAGTAGTAGCTTGGGAGTGCGAGAAATGGAGAAAAACTGAAAAGACCAGAAGATATAAGGAAGAGATGGATTGAATATTTTGAAGAACTGCATGATAAAGAGAACAAGCCTAATAACATCGAAATGGAGGAAGCAGATGTGGTAGAAGTAGATTGTATGGGACCGGACATATTGGAAAGAGAAGTAGAGACGGCTGTAAAAGACCTAAGATAATGGCAAGGCCCCAGGACCAGATAATATACCAGTAGAACTTCTGAAAAGTCTTGAAAGTGATGCTAGAGAGGAGGTGAATGTATTGGGCAGAAACATGTATGAAAGTGGAGACTGACCTGCTGACTTTATGAGTCTCTATGATTACTATCCCCAAGAAACGAGAGCCACCAAGTGTTCAGAATTTCGAACCATAAGCTTGGTCAGTCATGCATCAAAAACAATGCTAAGGATACTAACCAGAAGACTAACGAACAGAACTCAGCAGTACATTGGAGAGGATCAGTTTGGATTTAGGTCAAAATGCGGAACAAGAGAAGCTACTGGTATTATGAGAATGATGGGAGAGAGAGTACTGGAACATGATCAGGAAATGTTTGTTTGTTTTATTGACTTTGAAAAAGCTTTTGACAGAGTCCAGTGGAGGAAACTAATGGAAATATTGAAGAATATTAATGTTGACTGGAGGGACCGTAGGCTGATAAAAAAACCTATATCTTGGCCAGACTGTGAATGTTAGAGTTGCAGGAGAATCGGAGCCTGGATTGGTTGGGAGAAGGGTCAGGCAGGGATGCTCCCTGTCCCCTGTGTTATTTAACATCTATGCGGAAGCAACGATAATAGAAGCACTCTCAGATCTGGAAGAGGGAATCAGAGTGGGAGGTAAATTGGTCAAATCTGTAAGGTTTGCAGATGACAAGGCATTTGTTTGTAGTACTGAGGAAGGACTGCAAAGAATGGTCAATAGCTTCACAACAACAGCGGAAGAATTCGGAATGAGAATTAATGAGACCAAGACAAAGGTAATGAAAATTGCAAGAAGGAAAGGAGCACAAATGAACCTAACGATAGGAAATCGGACCTTAGAAGAAGCTGAGCAGTTTAAATATCTGGGAAGTTTATTAACCAACAATGGAGATTACAGTAAGGAAGTAAGATCTAGAATTGGTATGGGTAAGGTAAGTTTTGAGAGAGAGAGAAGACTACTTACAGGTAAACTCAACTTGAAGCTGAAGAAAAGGTTAGTAAAAAGCTTGATATGGAGTGTGGTACTGTATAGAGCAGAAACATGGACACTGAAAACAACTGAAAAGAAACTCCTGGAAAGTTTCGAAATGTGGATTTGGAGAAGAATGCTAAAGATAAGTGGAGGGAACACCAAAGTAATGAGGAAGTACTGCAACAGGTGAGGGAGGAAAGAAGACTCATTAAGGTGATAAGCGAAAGACAGAAGAAATGGATCGGACATGTGTTGAGAGGAGAAGGATTGTTGAATGAGGTGATAGAGAGTAGATATGAACCTCCGGCAGTGGGGAAGGAAAAGGAAAGCAATGCTTGATGATTTGAAGGCAGGCAGGAGCTATCATGAGATGAAAAGGATAGCTCAGGATAGAACACTTTGGCGGGACACACGAGTTGGACCTGCCTGATAGGCAGAACACGATGGATGGATGGATAAATTCATACAATATTATACTAATATTTGTGAAATGACGTTGATGGGCCAAACCGTAGTGTTGACATGGTTACTTGCTATCGTCGTCCAGGAAAGACTACATATGGGCGTGTCAGTGGAAACCGTAAGGTGACGGTTGCATGAAGCACGATATCACCACCGGTTTGTGGCTGATGCCTATTATATTAATAGTGTTTTCCAGATTGTATTTGTATTATCAATGTGGAGAGAGAATGATTTAATCACGATGGACAGATAAACCCATTAATGTTTTCCGGATATACGATGGCTACTCAATATATTTTGACCCACCTTTTTTTTTTCTTTCCAAGTTTCCTTGTAAGTTCCAGAAATTTTGTACACAAGTAGTCACATACCTTTTTCACAAGTTTTTATTTTTACAGTCTCCATCCTTTTCTACGGCTTTCCTCCACCTCGAAACAAGGGCCTTTATTCCTTGCTGGTAAAAGTCCTCTGGGTTCCGCTGGAGCCACCTCTTAACCTCCTCAACAACCTCATCGTCACTGAAACTTTCTTCCACGAATAACATCCTTCATTGGCCCAAACAAATGGAAGTCTGAAGGTGCCAGATCCGAGCTGTATGGAGGGTGGGGTAACACAGTCAAGCGCATTTTTGTGATGACCTCTCTTGTTTGCAAACTGTCGTGTGATCTTGCGTTATCGTGCAAAAGAAGGACATCTTCCATTTTTCTCTCCGGTCAAACTCGCTTTATACGTCTCTGGAGTTTCTGTAGGGTAGCAATATATGACTCTGAGTTGATTGTTTGGCCTTTCTTCATAATGTCCACCAGAATCACCCCTTTCATGTCCCAGAAGATGGTGGCCATAACCTTACCTGCAGAGGGAGCCATTTTGAACTTTTTTCTTGCGGGGGGAGTCTGCGTGATGCCACTCCATGAATTGGCGTTTTGTTTCAGGTTCAAAGTGGTGTACCCAAGTCTCGTCCCCAGTCACAATTCGCGAAAGGAAGTCATCCCCTTCTGTCTCGTATCGAACCAACGACTCGGAAGCAATTTCTTTTCTTTGGGCTTTATGATCTTCAATCAGTTGTCGAGGAACAAACCGTGAACACACATTTGAGTATCCCAGTTAATTATCGTATTCACACTTGCTTCACTAATTCCTAGCTCCAGTAATAGCTCTTTGTATGTGACGCGCCGATTTAATCGGCGTCCAACTGTGCTTCGATCAACAACAGCATCTCGTAAACGTTTTGTAGACGCTTGTGAATATTTCCAACTGTTTCCTTCTCTGCGATTAAGAACTCAATAATAGTTCTCTGTTTACGACGGACATCACTGTCAGACGCCATTTTCGAAACTGCGCTAACCATCGGTTTTATACAAGGGCGTTTGAAAGTGGTTTTATACAAGGAGGGGAGGTTCAAACTGGAAAAATCCGATTATGTGAAGCGGAGAAAGTTCAAACTTACGGCCCAGAAGACATTTCAGCCCCATGGCCTATTATTTAGCTAAGAAAAAAGGGTGGGGCAAAACATATTGAGTTTGAGTACCCCTAGTGTGTGTGTGTGTGTGTGTGTGTGTGTATACAAACTCAGAATGGTGCCCTGAGAAACTTATATGTTAAACACAGACCATGCACGGTCTGTGTTTAAGATTATATATATATATATATATATATAGCAAAGCTATTGACTTCTCCTTTGGGAAGCGGAGCTCACAGATATTATATATATTATATATATATATATATTAGGGTGGTCCAAATCCATAGGGGGAAATTTCAAAATTGTCTTAGATAGTCTCCACAAGTGTGGATTTTGTCCATTTAGTGTCCACATGGTCTGTGCAAAATTGCAGCGTGATTGGTGAATATTTAGAGGTCGCCCCACTCTGATATATATATTATATAATGTACTTTTTCTTCCGTAGGTCCGATGGCTCAAACTCGATCAATTCCAAAAGTTTGGCTTCTAGGGATGGCAACTGGAACTTTATCCACGTCAAGGCTCCCTACATGCCTTGACGCCCTCCTCTTGGGGCAATACCACCACATCAATCAAAAGCAAACCACCTCCGACAGTCTGAACCAGGCATGCCAGAGGGTGATTGAAGTCTGGACCCGAGCGCGGATCCCAACTCAACGGATCGACTCCTGTGTCCGTAAGCTTTCAAAGCTTTTAGACCGCTACAAAACACTCAAGAAGCACAGGACCAGGCAACGTGCCAGCGATAGAATGAATGAAGACATCTTCAAAGCGGACATCCAGGAACTGTTTGACATCGCAACCAGTGATGCCATGAGCACAATCGTCAACGTTGAGGACCGAAATTTCCTGTCCATGCAGCGCAAGGACGTCAATTCTTGCAGCATGGCTGGCATTGATAAGGAAACGACTACACAAGGACAGAAAGCGATCCAGAATGGAGAAGGAAGCCAAGAGGAAGGCAAGGCATGAAGCAACACAGAAAGATTTGGAAGAAGCAGGAGTGTCATCAATTGATCTTTCCTCTTCTTCTTCCCTTTTTTCGCAAGACGACGACGACGACTATAGACCATCGGTTCCGATTCCTTCTTCGTCTGAAGCTCCGGCACCAAAGCGTCCCAAGAACAAGGTTACGAACATTTTCCAATCTCCAGAAGTCATTGGAGCAATGGATCGCACCAATCTTTCTGACTGGAATGCTGTTTTCGTAACTGGAGCTGTATTACAGGCCGCGGGGCATGATCTGTCTGGGATGACGTGCTCTCGGAGCTCTATTCATCGCTACAGAGAAAGTGGGCGAGAACAGGCAGCTCGAGAAGACCTAGAATCATTCTCTCTAGAAGACCCTGTCCTTCTCCATTGGGACGGAAAGCTTCTCCCCGGCATTGAAGGGAAGAAGACCAATGTGCATCGGATAGCAATCCTTATAACATTCAATGGACAGGAGAAGCTGCTTGGTGTCCCAAAGATGAAACAAGGAACTGGAGAAGCACAGGCCCAGGCATGCCTTCAAACTATGAAATTATGGAACGTGGAACAGCATGAGAGAGGTCTCGTCTTCGATACCACTGCGTCAAACACGGGTTTACATCGCGGAGCCTGTGTCAGGATTGAAGAAGCATTGGGTCACGAGCTAGTTTGGATCGGTTGTCGACATCATATACTTGAAGTCGTACTTGCTGATGTCTTTGCCTCAATATTTGGCTCAACAGGAAGTCCTGAAACAGGCCTTTTTAAGCGATTTCAAAAGGAATGGCCATCTCTCTCCCACGAAGCATTTGTCTCAGCATCGGACAGCTTGTTCGAGAACCCTCAACTCCAAGAGATGAGAAAAGAGATGCTCACTTACTTACCTAACGCTCTTCAGGCAAGCCAACCTCGTGACGACTACAAGGAGTTCCTTGAACTATGTTTGCTCTTCCTGGGGGGAAAGACTGGTGGTCAACTCTTTATCCGAGCTCCGGGTCCATGCACCACGCGAGATGGATGGCGAAGGCGATTTATGCGCTCAAAATCTACCTCTTTCACTATCAATTCAAGCTCACAGCACGCGAAGAACGAAACGTGACAGCTGGCTTTATTTGTCAGTCTGATTTACGTCAAGTACTGGCATGAAGCGCCAATGGGGACACAAGCTCCTCTCAATGATCTCAAAATGCTGCATCTTCTGGAAAAATATCCACACGGAGGAGCTGCACAAGCGGCGAAGACAGCTCTAAGACGCCACCTGTGGTACTTGTCGGAGCATCTGATTGGACTGGCCTTCTTCGATAATAGGATCGATCCTGATACCAAAAGGAGAATGGTTCAACACCTCCAAAAGAATGGCTGCCCCCGACGAATCGACATGGCGGAAGCTGGTGTTGAAAATGATGTGGCATCCTTCGTCACGAAAAGGACATTGACCCTCTTTGATGCCTTGAAAGTTGGAGGTAAGGAGGAAGCGCGCCAGTTACTTCAAAAAGATCCACGGGAATGGCCAAATGACAAGAACTACAGGGAACTTAGAGATCGCCTACAACTCGTAGCCGCCCACCGAAAACAGATACCAATACCATCCAAGGCGACTCTGATGCAGAAGAAATAATGAAGATACACCCATTATCATGTCCTATTGTCTTACTGTTTTCTTTCATATTCTTTGAGAACCAAACAAAAATTTAGTTATTCAGTTGTCTATATATTTTCCCAAATTTTCAAAAAGGGGGCAAGTGGGGCGACCCCTAAATATTAACCGAATAACGTGAAACTTTGCACAAATACTGTCCACACCAAGAGGCATAAAACCAACCTTGTGGAGAGAACTTAGTCGATGCTTTAACTTTTTGGACCACCCTAATATATATATATATTATATATATATATATATATATATATATATAGAAAGTTCATGTCTTATTTCCGGTTTACGGATTTTTTTTATTGAATAAACAAAATTTCTAATGTGCATTTTTTTAGGAGAATAATGATTTTGTAAAATTAGTAGGGACCATAAAAGTTTATTAAACCAAGTTAATTGCAAGTTTTAAAATTTTATGCCCTTAAGAATACATGATCCGATCAAATATACAGGATCTGGCAAAAATAAAAAGCCAGATATCCGCTATCCAGTTATACTGTGATCCGGTATATCCCTAATTTTCTTACTCTCTTCCAAAAATTAGTTTAAATTGTCAAATTTTCGCCTGCTGGATATTTTCGCGAAACTATAGCCTACGCGAAAAACAAAAATTGCCTGCAGGCGAACATTTCGCATTCACTAGGATATAAAAAGTTCTATTGTAGAAGCTGTTCATCTAGATCTGCAGTAATCATAATGGAACCTTATTACTGTATAAGACTAGTAAACCATATGGCGTTCAACGCTGTTCACGATCATATTAATTGTTTATCTTTATGAACACAAACATTACATTATAATTACCCGTATGTCAATGACTGCACATTCAATTGTCCGTTAGATATATATGTCTGTGTTATATGTTGTTGGACTTGGTTGTTCCCCCCTCCACCTCACCTTCCTCCAGTTGGGTACCTTGACTAACACTGCGGCGTTGCCACAATGTACGGAGTCGCCTGTGAGGCGAGAAACATTACATATACGGGCAACTGTACATTACCATGTTTATTCATTTCTCGTGTGTAATCTCGGATTAAAGAGACATTACTCATGATTGTTCGATTCTTATCTCTCGTGTATAATATTGATTTGTTTGTATAGTATTGGTATAATACCTTCAATAATGACCTTGCATTTGTGGATCACCTGAAGATCTGTCACCCCAGCCTTTTTTTTAGTTAGCTTTATAAGGCTAACTAACGAAAATATCACGACTTAACCTAACCAATCGTTAGGTCCGCATTTGTTATATCGATAATGATAATTTAAGATTAATATATACCTTAATAATAACACTTATTCATGATTTATGTATTATTATTAATAATAATAATTATGTTTTATTTTTAACAAGAGCCCAGTAAAGCACAAAGCTTAAGGGCCAAATTAAGTAAAATAAATAGTCCAGCTTCACAGTTATTTATGTTATTGTGAACTGTAAGACCATTGTATTTATTTTATTATAAATAAAGGTTATTCAATTCAATTCAATGATAATATCAGATGTTCTTGCATTGAGTGGATATGTAAGAGTAAAACACAGCTCAGTTGAAGGTCGAACCACACGAAACTTTACACGAAATTTGAAATAATAACTGCATACCTCGAATGAAGTATTCCTTAGAATAACATTGCACGAGTTGGCCTGAGCGCTGTGCCATTTTCTCAATCCCTTTGCAGCATCCCGCCTTATTTGGAGGATTTTTTTTATGGTAACTATTCATCTGCCAGCCAAAGAACGATGAACAGCTGGGTGAGTTGCGATATATATATATATATATATATATATATATATATATATATATATATATATGTAAAAAGTGAACAATGAACAATTCCTACACCATCATTATATGGATTCATTGTCTTCATGCAGAACTTATGTTCATATAGTTTTATGTTCGAATGTCCATTTTTACATAAGAAGTCCATTTTTACATAAGAAACCAAAATCGCCTAAGCGAGTTTTTGGATAGAATTTCGATTTGTACGTCTTTATTCATTACTGTATCTCTCTAATTCATCTTTTCTAATAATGACTTATACACTATGACGTCATAAAATAACTTTATTCTCTTTACGTTTCCCATACTGTGTACACTGAATCACGTTCTTAGTATTTGGACATCTTCCGTATTCAATGTATGGTAAATTCTTTAGTAATAATGTTGTGGTGTTATGTAGTATAAATATCATTATTCAACCATATTCATTCTTACATTTATGTTCTTTCTTGACCGCTATCCTTTATTAATTTTATTACTTATTCATTCATCTACCTATTGTCTACTTATGCCCTATCAACTTATCAGTCTATGTTTACTCGTGTCTATATTACGCACACAACCTATTGTGACGAATGATATGTGTACACTACTGTGTGCAGTCGTACATGTCTATTAACGATCATGATTACGTACATGTATTCTTTTTACGTTTTATTTTCTTTTATTATTTCACCTCCCGCAATGAACTCAAAAATGCTGAGTTAAGTTATAAAATTCCACTCACTACGACAGAATCGAGCGCCTCAAAGATAAAATATCTCCGTTCGCTCTGATTTCAAATTCATAACCATATTATAGCATATTATTTCGTAAATAAATTATCTCGTATGGGCCATGTACTTTGTATTATATTTCTAACATCTAAATTGTCTATTAATATGAAACACTGTAAAAAACCAAAACAAAGTTATAGTAACTGTTTAATTGTAATTAACTGTAATACTTTAATTTAATATAACGTAATGTACTTTAATGAAACTGTAATTAATAATAACTTGTAATGTACTTCATTGAAACTGTAATTAAATGTAATGATTTAATTTATAATGTAAGAATGTACTTTAATAGAACTGTAATGGACAATCATAAGCGTATGTGAAGTAATCCATAATTGTAATCGTAATTGTAATGAACCAAAATTAATACGTACTCAGTCGTGTACTTAATTTGTACTTATGTGTACTATTACGAAATGATATCGCCTTCATAAATGTAGACTCGGCGAAAAATACAAATTAGTCTTTATTTTTATTTTTTTAAATTTTTATTTGTAATCTTTCAAAACATCTGATCATGTGTTTAAAAAGGGGGGAAATTTAACCTTCAACTGTCCTCCCCCAAAACATTTAAGTTTATATTATACATGGCACTTCTTCATTGCACTTCTTCATTAGACTTCATATTAGCACCTCATTAGGACTCCCTTGTTAGCAGCCTTGCTGCGGGGAGGGGGCTTGCCTTAATATTTTTAGATTCCGGCCTGAGCCATGGTCGAAAGAGGTCGAACCTCTACCCCTGTAAATTCAGAGCAGTACCTGTATATTTTTAAGAAGTAAACCACAGTAAAAGAAGTTTTTATCTTTTTCCTTCGAGCCTTGTTCTCTTCAGGAACTCAGTTAAGTCGACAAGTTATAAAAGAAAAGTCGATAATTTTAGTATCAGAGAAAGTATCAGAGTATTATAAAAAGAGAAGAATTCAAAATTGGCGACCCTTTGCCCGAATTAAGAGACAACCCAAGCACCATAGAAGATATTGGCATAACAGTCTGGCGAGTCTGTAGCCAAGAGTTTAACAGAGTGGCGACCGAAAAGAATTAGAATGTTATAGAAGAAATATCCGTTGCTTGCCTCCTAACTAGAACCCCCGTCGATCCGAACCGACTCAGGGCCATAGACGGAGGGGTTAACATATATATATATATATATATATATATATATATATATATATATATATATATATATATTAGTGGGTCATGAACGCTTGCCGTTCTCCCTGATTACAACGGTCAACAAAGTTTTTGCTTCAGACTCAAAAGTAATGTATTCTACTAATTTGAGGTTGCTGATTTCGAATATAACCTCTTTTTTTCATATCGGGTCGGGGGTTTTCTATATAGAAGGTGGATTTGTTTGGTTGACCGTATTTCCTGTAGATTTTTCATTAATGATACTTTTCAAATGTTTGTTTAACTATGTTTTGATCTACTTTTCTCTCTTTTCAGATTTGATTACAATGTGTGCTTCTAGAGGTTGCAGCAATACAATGGATTCATTCTGCTACATTTGTGATTTATTTACTTCGTCTTCACAGCGCAGGAACGTTACACCACTCATTAAAACAGCCTGCTATCACTACTTTGGTTGTTAACTTGGAGACCAAGAGAAAAGCTAGGCACCACATGTTTGCTGCACTTTCTGTTCAAACCAGCTAAGAGACTGGCTGAATGGTAAACGAAAAAGCATGCCATTTGCAGTGCCAATGATTTGGCATGAGCCAAAAAATCGTGCGAATGACTGCTACTTCTGCCAAACAAAAATAACTGGGTTTACTTCCAAAACCAGGCATAAGATTGTTTATCCTGTGGTTGACTCAGCTATCAAACTAATACCCAGAGCTGTGCCTAGCGGCGCTAGTTAATTATTAGCGCATCCATTAACGGCGCTATTTTTCAAAATAGTTAGCGGAACAGATAGCGCCGCTACATTTTTAGGCAATGTTAGGCGCTAAGCGCTAATATAAATTAAAATTAATAGTCTTAGAATGGTATTATCTATATTACGTTGCTTTTTGTGCATAATGCTGAACGCAGAATGTATGATAACAGTTTCCTGAACCGAGTATGTAAAAGAGGACAATGTCTTTCCAATAAATAAGTTTAATTATAAATATCAAATTACGCAATTTTCTTGAATACCCAATAATCATTTTAAAGATATAATTTTGTTCCCATTTGACACTATAAAAGATAATAAATAGCGAACACACAAATATATACAAATGCATTATTATTATTATTATTATTATTAAAAAATAGTACTTAGCTATACATTTCATAAAAATTAGCGCCAAAATTAGCGTTAGCGTTAACGTCACTAATTTTAAAAACTGTTAGCGTTAGCGGCGGTAGAATTTATTTGCATTAACGTTAGCGGCGCTATATTTATCAGTTAGCCCGCACAGCTATGCCAATACCTCACAGTGATGAACTGCCAGTTCCAGCATCACCAGAAGACAAAAAAGTGGTTCATTTCTCTTCTCATAAAGAATCTTCAGAACACAGTGCTGGTGATGCAGTTTTGTCCTCCTGGTAATGAAAATGAAACCCATTTCGTCACACAGTATGACTTAAATGACTTAGTAAGTGATTTGTATCTCTCTAAATCGCAGTCTGAACTTTTGGCATCAAGACTGAAACAACGGAATTTGGTTGATGGAGATGTTCGGATAACATCCTTTCGAAAAAGAAGTTCCGATGTTTCATGCTATTTCAAACAAACTGTGAATCACTTATGCTTCTGCTCTGATATAGAAGGCTTATTTTCATTCTTTGATATACAGCATGATCCCAGGCAGTGGCGTCTTTTTATTGATTCATCTAAGCGCAGTTTAAAAGCGGTTCTTTTGCACAATGGTAACACCTACCCAAGGGTATCAATTGGACATTCTGTTCGCCTGAAAGAGTCATATGAAAACATGGAGATTCCTCTTAATGTTGTTAGTTATGAAAACTACCAGTGGAATATCTGTGGTGATTTGAAAGTGATTGGACTCCTCCTTGGCATGCAAAGTGGGTACGCGAAATATTGCTGCTTTCTTTGCTTGTGAAACAGCAGGGCTACACAACAATATTACATCAAAACTGACTGGACTCCTCGTGAAACTTTTGTTCCTGGACAGCATAGTATGAAGTATCAAGTTATCAACCATTGGTTAATCCAAAAAAGATCTATCTACCACCACTTCACATAAAGCTCGGTCTCATGAAAAATTTTGGGAATGTCCTGAACAAAGACCGTCGTGGATTTCAGCATTTGTGACAAATTCCCCAGTATTACTGATGCATAATTGAAAGAAGGAATTTCCATTGGACCTCAGATAAGAACTCTTCTAAATGATAATGAATTTCTGGAACACCTTGAACAAAATGAATTATGTGCTTGGAATTCCTTCAAGAGTGTGTGCCAAAATTTTCTCGGCAGTCGTAAGGGTGGTAACTACAAAATATTCATCCAAGAACTTCTAGATGCCTATAAAGACCTAGGAGCTCGTATGTCTCTAAAGATTCACTTTTTGCGCAATCATTTTGATTTTTTTTCCATGAAAATCTTGGTGATATGTCTGATGAGCACGGAGAAAGATTCCACCAGGATATATCAAAGATGGAAGAAAACTTTAAGGGACGATGGGATCCTCACATGAAGGCCGACTTCTGCCAGATGCTGAGAAGAGATAAACGAGGCGCTGAATTCAAACGAAAATCCAAAACAACTCATTTCTGAACATCCAGTGCATAATCATTGTGAAATATACATATAATGAAATTTACACATTGTAATTTGTTCCATTTTAAAGTAAATGGTAATTGAAATGCTTTGAAAATTCCTAAGAATCTTTTACATAATGAGCCAAATTTTGGACTATATGCGCAAAATTTCCTCTGTAGGAGGGTCAGAATTCCAAAAATTGTGATCTGATACAGCAAAAACATTGCCACATTCGTAATCAGCACCGAAAAATTGGTAAAAAAAAAAGGTATTGAAGTAGTTGAAGCCGAAAAATAGTTTTGTTTTGTTAACCAGTTATATTTTGCGCAACATTTACAAATATGCTATATTTCATAGCTATAAAAATAAAACTCAAGTCATCAATATCTAATGTATAATTAATTGTTCACACTGATTGGAAAAATATGCGCTGAAAAGTGGTATGCGTGCGTGTGGGTAATTCATTCTTTAAATGTCTCGAGGGGGCCCATCGCCCCTTGGGGCGATATGCCACTATATTACTCGTTCCATATTTAAATTATCCTATTAAAATTATGAATACATAAACTGCGATGAAGTACCATTGACGTGGACGTTGAAAGTAGTTTTTTCAGGAAGAAAAATTAAAATTTGAAAATTTAAATCGATAAAAGTAGTTCACAACCAACAACTTAAATATTTTGTGCCATCAAAGTTCATAAGAATCATCAGCTCGAACGCTCGTGTGAATAGGACCTATAATGGGTGTGAAGTAAATTCGGCTTATAAGTAACGCCGAAATGTATCTTCTGTCCGATACGATCGGGCACTGACCGCCGTAATAAATAGCTACAAAGATGCGTAATAAAATTCAACATCAAACAGAGATAGTCGACTGCGCTTACATTAAAAAGAAATCAGCGAGAAAATAATAAAATTGTTGCGTGGACCCGCACACGCTCCATTTAATGGATTCTGGGCCGATGGATCTAAAAACGCGTTCAATTCTCGCCTACTGCGATCGATATTGCGTTGCGCACTTTCACGATAAGAAATCTTCTATCAATCCTTTTACATTTATGAAGTACACTCCAGATGTGGAATACGTAAGAATTTTTCACCCGTTATAAAAAATTTAAATGCTTTGACCGGTCTAATTTCTTAAGTTTATCCTCAGTTATACTGTATATACGTCCTAAAATTGACCAAACAGCGTTACCTCAATAAAATAGGGAAAACAAATTATAATCACCCAAGTTTTCTGAAAGCCATGTAACAATACAACCAAAAGCATGATAGTAATACAAGTAATATACGAGCCTATAGGGGACACACACACACTCAACGTGTGTGTGTGTGTGTACTCACGCATCTCCGCATAAGCGAGGTACCGACTTTTACAAATGCATGTATCTAAAAAAAACTTCCTAGCCTTAGTGCCAATCAAACCAAAAGGGGCGTGATGTTTCGGATGCAATAGAGGGGTCGAAGGAGGTTTCCTGTTCACTAATCTAACCTGAGCAAACCATAAAAGAAATTACCCACTCCATCTTTGAATTTTCTCTCACTCAACCTCACTTAATGTTCAGTTGCTTGCTCGCGCTCGCGCGCGCGCGCACACAAAAAAAAAGGAGAGAGTTAGGGGGAGGGAGAGTATGTTTAACAGCTGTACTATCGTTGACCCTGATTTTGCAGCTGCAAGTAGTGTGACTGAACGTCCTTTTAAATTGGTTGCGATGTGTCCCTAATTCGAAGAAAGAGGAAGTTCTCGTTTCGGGAATATTTTCAGTTTGACGTCACAAAGGTAATGAAATCAATTTGCATTTAGAACATTTTTCGTCGTTCCACAAAGAACTTCTCATTAATTTTCATTCAGAATGTTTTCACAATGTCACGCATTTACAATTCAACCTTCTTAAAATTCACATTTTTTACTCGATTTTTAAATTGTTTTAAATTAGGTCACTAATGGTTCTTCTCTTTAAAAAGGTGCCCCGAGCCGCAACTGTCCCATTTTCTTAAAACAAGGATGTATATAGAGCCTACGCAATCTATTAATTCCCTCTTATCTTTACCTATACAATCGGCATCTAAACTAGGTTTTCATGTCCGCATTTCCCGCCTATATTTACGCAGGCCCTAGATCTTTTTCTCTAGATCATCATTACTCTAATGATAAACAAAAAAAAAAAAAAAAAATTGCGTGGCATGGATTAGGTGAAATAAAGGCGCGTTTCTGCTGTCCATATTTCTTTTTTTTTCTTCCTTCTATTGGGTGGGTGGGTGTGAAGGGCGAGAGCACGGTATGGGAAATTTTATTTCCTTTCTCAATTCCCGTTTCAACCCCTTTCCCGTAGAGGCATTTCATTACCTTACCGGCGTGATGGCTTCGCGCGTACATGGGTGTAGACACGGAGAGTTTGACCTTTACCTCTCTCAATCCTTTTGGAGCTCTAGCGTAGAGTGGCCCGATACTAGGTAAATAGAGTCGTAAACATTTTGTGTAAAATCAAAACATACATTAGATACAATTAACGCGAGTATATTATTATTATAGTTTATACAACGATACTCTCTAGTGTACAGTTTCTCGCGTGCATAACGTAATCGTCGAGCTAGTTTATATATTTTTCTCTTTCCTGTAAAATTTCCTTGGCTACTTTTCCAGAGTCAAGGTATTTTCTTCAACCTTTTTCCGTACTCGCCTGTGGTGGGCCGGGAGAGAGCCTTATGCTCTTCTATCCAGTTTTCTGCTACTGCTAGAATAATTAAAAAATGCACTAGTCTGATAACAGGAACTTCCTCGAGTGGACCGAAAGGTCTTTGAGGCTTCTTCTTGTCCTTGTAAATCTTCGTAACTCCGTTACAAGGAGTGGAGCTTTTAAGTTTTACTATCAAAGTAATTACGTTCAACAACTTAATCTTGGGGGAAAAATAAAACAAATAAAAGTATACTGTTAACTTCTCGTACAGTTATGAGAACTATTTTAAGTGTAAAATTCCTATGTTTTTATACTTTTCTATCAAAGGATTCCTACTTTCCTTACCTATTTTGATATATATATATATATATATATATATAAACTTGGCACTGATACCGCTAGCTGCTCGTACGTTGAATTGGTGTATGGGCGGAACAGTGTTTTGCGAAGCAATCGGTCGTTTTATTTCTGTAAAAGACTTGATTTATAAACAATCGATGGCCTGAAGGTTGTATTATTTATATACAGTATATATAAAATAATGTGTCGGGAAGGGGGGTTCTTGGCTACCTTACAAAACTACGATAATCTTTAGTATACAAACTGAGCTCAATCTGACACAAACGGGCGTGACAACATTAGTGGTGTCGCTATAGATTTACTTTTTTCTTGAAATCATTAAATATAATGAAAAGGAAATATATTTAAGGTTACATTATTCAGGTTAGGTTAGGTTAAAATGCCGCAATCCACGATTAAAAATATGGAACTGAAACGGTACAATATGGAGTGTTTTGTTTGTTTGTTTGTTTGCAACATCTAACGTTATATGACGGAGGGGACTTACAATTTTACGTGGGGTTCGAACCACGGGTCGTTACATAATCTGCACGCAAACGACGGGTTCCCCCATCCAATTAATCTCCAGACCCAATGTCGCTTAAATTCGCTGATCGACGGGAAGTGTGTTACGACACTGGCTATGACGTAGCCCGATAAATACGGATATTTGCTAACATTTCTTAGGGTATAACACTGTCAATTATTGGAATAGGCTTCCTCGAAATTTTTTCCAGCATCTTCGTCAATATGTTCAAAAACAATCTTGACGTAGCATTAGTCTTAGACCAACGATACTATCGTTGTGTTAGACGATTTCCTCTAGTAAATCAATGTGCGAATGATGAGTGTGTGTGTATATTTCCCGTTCCGAACTGGTCTATAAAATTTCTCTGCAAACTTCTGCGTATTTTCTTCTTTCTTATTTCCAAACCTGCCACTAATTCTCTTCATGAGGAAGAGAGAAGAGACTCCTTGTTTTTCTGTGTTATTTCTCTGTGATGGCTCCTTCTTTTCCTAACACCTTGTAACTCACTCACTCACCCACCTTAAGTCCTCCTTTCATTAACTTTCTCTTCATTACTCTTTATTTTCCTTGCCTCCATTGGGATAACTCTTCAGACGACATAAAAATACTAGGTACATTTAACGATTCTCTTCAAAACACCACTTCTCCAATTTTCTCGTCCAACTTGTGAACAACGGACCAATAGTCTGACTCGAGTGTTCTAATTCCCAGAGGATCGTCTCTTCGGGATCACTGCGGCGGTTCATCTTCCGTTCCTGACCGCTGCTGACCTTTTCCCTCGCCCTCATTCTGAATGGTCTCAAAGGTGAAGAAGAAACATTTTTCCTGAATAGCGACGAATGGAGTGATTGCTCGGAATTTACTCTTATCTCTGAATTCAGAGGACTCAGACTCTCACTCGCTCAAACAGGCGAACGCAGATTACCGGATTTAGACAAAATTTAAATAACTTTCAAATGTAAATGGGATACAAGTCTCTCTCTCTCTCTCTCTCTCTCTCTCTCTCTAAAAAAAAACCTTTCTTTTAGTATTAAGTCTTTTTCTCTTTTACTATTAGGACCCTACTGCTACCTCATGCGTGGGAAGAGAGGCTTTGGAACCTCTATGAATAACACCATTTAACGCTCGCAGGTCGTGAGACTGGGATGGAGGGGTCCCGCGATGAATGGAGTGTGGCTAGTGCCCCGTTAAGCCCATTCCTAACGCCTAATGGCCTGACCAGCCCCCTGCGACCGTTCTTTGGTGACCAATTGATGGTGCTTGGCTGTACTGCTTTTAGGTGAGAGAGCTTTACTGCCCAGCTGGCTGCCAGGCCAGCGTAAACTCTCGGGCGTAGCCTCTGGGTCTGGTGGGATATCCCTTGAACACTGGATTCTAAGAGTCTGGCCGCTTGTGAGTGACTAGTAAGACTTAGTAAGGGGCTGCATCTCGCTGTCGCTCCTGGTGGGAAATCCGTGACGCCTGCGTCGCGAGTGTTTGTCAGTTGGTAGCTGCGACGTTTGGGACTGTCCGGTCCTGGGGAAACCCTTGGTCGGTGCGGCAGCAGCGAGAGGTGTAGTCTTCTGGATGGGATGAACGCGCGGGAAGAATTCACCCCCCCCCCCCCCTCCTTTTTATATACTGGTCAGAACGTTTTTCATAGTTTTCATTGCTAGAACGCTTTATCTTATTCAGAGTTCGAGAAAAAAAAAAAAGTTACAATGACTGGACCGCAAAAACTGAAGGCTGAATGTGCGAGGTGTGAAGTAAATCAGTGGGTGACGAACTTCAAAGAACCCGCTTCGAGAAGATCAACCACTCCAGCATGTGCCGCTTTTGCGAACTCATGCGGTTTTACG
Source organism: Bathynomus jamesi (assembly GCA_023014485.1). NCBI lineage: Eukaryota > Metazoa > Arthropoda > Malacostraca > Isopoda > Cirolanidae > Bathynomus > Bathynomus jamesi. Next base: position 514,599 of record JAJOZX010000716.1, on the reverse strand, counting down.
AGAAACTGGAGAGGGTCCGGCGGCTCGAGTCGTCCAGATCGGCTGTTGGAGGTGCAGCGATCACAGACGCGGCTGCGCCCTCCACCCCGGAGCTCATTGATAGGATAGCTGCCGTGGAAAGGCGGTCCAGCGATGGACTGGACAGAGCTCTGGACCGCGGAGAAAGTGTAGAGATGCAACCGGGTGCCAGGCTACAAAATCAGTGTGAGGAATCGCCAGCGACCCACGTGGAATGCACGGAACCGCGGCGCAAGATGAAGGGCGTAAAGAAGGGGCCGATAGAGAAGGGTGGGAAGGGGCCGATAAAAAAAAAGGGTGGGAAGGGGCCGATAAAAAAAAAGGGTGGGAAGGGGCCTACTGATAGCCCAAAGAAACCGAAGATGTAGCTGCCGGTCAGGATGGGTCGGGTGGTGTAAGTGGGTGTCCGGCAAATTTGTCTACAACAATTTTCTAAAGATACAATTCATCTACAACAATTTATCTACAGCAATTAGTCTACAGATACAATTTATCTACAGTAATTTGTCTACAGATACAATTTGTCTAGAGAGGAAAATGTTATTATTAATTTTTCAAAAAAATGAAAAATTTGTTTCTGCAATCGGTTTTCTTGAGAAATGATAAAGAAAAATGTTATTGGATATTGAATAAATTTATTTACTGAAACGACGCAATACACTCCAACATCTTTTTGAATAAGTCCGAGCTGGTGTGGCGCTTACGCCATACAAATTCACAAAAAATGACAAGAATTAGTGCGATATCTTGCAAAAAACAGTAGTATAAGAAACTCGATTAGGTCAGGTTAGGTTAGGTTAGGTCAGGTTAGGTCAGGTCAGGTTTCTCAAGAAAACCGATTGCAGAAACAAAATCAGGGTCATCGACTGCCCTTGTTTCCAATTTCGTAGGAAAATCGAGAGCAGCCCATGAAACATACTAGGTCCAATATTAGTAATAGTTTCTCTAGACAAATTGTATCTGTAGACAAATTATTGTAGATAAATTGTATCTGTAGACTAATTGTTGTAGATGAATTGTATCTTTAGACAAATTGTTGTAGACAAATTCGCCTAAAACCGTGTAAGTGCGGCCGAGTCTATGGGTGGCGACGGGTATCGAAAGGTCTCGGGCAAGAAGGATGCGAAGCCGAAGCCCGAGACCCCGGTTGCCCCTCTCAGGACCTCCAACCGCTTTAGTCTCCTGTGCGCGAAGGATGAAGACACCGTTTTAATTGGGGACTCGCAGATTAGGGGCCAGGAGAAGTACTTTGCTTCTGCAAACCGAGACAGGAGGAAGATAAGGTGCTTACCCGATCGGGGAACGGCGCACATAAGGAAGGACTTAGAGAAGCTGCGCGTGGCTAGTCGGAGGACTGCGATCGTTGTCCATGCTGGTGGCAACGACCTGTTCCTCAAAGGCGGTAGGGTGTGTTCAACGGAAGGGATCATCACCGGGATCATGTCTCTTGCGGATGATCTAAAACTTAAGATAGAGAGGGGAATGTTGATGGGTATTTTACCGCGGATGAATGCCAGTGACCACGCGCTCGGTAAGGTCATTGGCATCAACGAGAGGGTGCAAGATTTCTGCGTCCTACTTGGCGTGAGGTTAGTTGACCCGTTCGACGCGTTTTCGAGTAGGTGGGACCTGTATGAGAAGGATGGTGTCCACCTCACTCTCAAGGGTAAAGGTGTGCTAGGCACGCTGCTTGACCGGCACCTATACCGTATGGTGGGGTCAAGCCCGGGGATTGATGATGGGCCCCCAGCCTTCGTTAGTTAGCATTATAAGACCAACTAACCAAAATATCACGACTTAACTTAACCAATCGTTAGGTCAACTGTACGCCCTTGACGATTGGTTAGGTTAAATCGTGATATTTTCGTTGGTTAGCCTTATAAGGCGATTCCGTGCAGCTAAATAATTATCGTATGGCGACTTTGGTATTCGTATAAAAAAGTGCATAAAATTGTCGGTGTAAATTATAAAACATGAAATAGCGAGGTATTCGCTTTTCTGACTTAGTACAGAGTAAAGTATGCTTTTGGCCTACTCGTGGAATAGGACTATGAGGCCAATTCAACTTCAGGCATCTACCAACCACGAGGTAGTAACAAAGCAGCTTTTATTAATAGACTTCTAACCTCCAATTATATTGGTAACAACTGTGTCATGGCAAGAGATTTAAATAGTGATCTCACGGAAAAACATTCAAACAATAACGCAAGTTTCCTTGACAACATCATGACTGAAAGTGGTTTTAAATTAGTTATTACTAGGGCAGTCAAAAGTTGACCGAAAAAATTAAGAAAGTTGACCTTACGAATTGAAAAAATTGACTTATAAAGTTGCCTTTACTTTCAATAATAAAAACAATACTTTAATTACTTATTCTTGCTCTTCTACATCAGTTGACCAATTGTGGTAAATTATGAAGTATTTGCCGACATTTTCTGGCAAAAAATTGCGATCCTTACTTAATAATTTATTAAGCATGGAGAAAGATCTCTCTACAGCGGCAGTTGTTGGTTAACATTGCAAAAGCTGACCATAAACTGTTGGTGAGATTTCAGGTCTACTTTTCATTTCCCACATTTTGGTCTATACCACGCTGGTGCTTTTGGGTAGAGCGATGTTTATCCACAAAAAAGGATTTGTCATGCTTGACCACAACACAACAAATCTGACAGTATAGCTCATTTTTTCCTGAACAAATGAATTCATTAGGATATTTTGCAATTATAGCACGCACTTTAGCAATAGAACTAACTGCAACTTTTGGCATTTTAAATATTTGAAATCAAAAGAAATCGAAATCAGTGAAATCACAAATCAGAAAAAATCACAAATCAAAAATGGTAACCAGTAACCACAATACATACAACACAACCACATCCAAAACCAGAACGGACATAACTGAATAAGACAAATACGAGCAGCGAAGTTGCCAGTTAACCAAAAAGATGCCAATTTTTAGTTATTTTAATTATTTATTCCAAAAAATTGACTTTATTTACCTCATTGCTATTTTTTGACCTAACAGGTAAAAGTTGACTTTTGGTTGACCTATTAACTTTGGTAATATACCCCCTACAGGTGTTTTTATTGCATTTTCAGTCGTTTCAGCGAAAAGTGCCCCATAGGAAACAATTTGACTTTATTGACTTTTGACCGCCCTAGTTATTACAAAGCCAACTAGACTTCACAATAACAGAAATGAGACTGCTTGATCAGATCTGGGTACAGTTCTCGCTTGACTGAATCTCGGGTATAATTATATTAAATATTACAAATCACTTGCCTACATACACCATGTTAATCACCCATTTCTGCGAAGAAGAATACGCAGTAGTCTCGATACACCGACTTTCCGTTTCAGCGACTTTTCAATCTGAAGCAAAAAAAATTTCCCAGCTGCGAAAGATCTGTATGCGGCAACGCACTGTGACGTTTGGGTCTTAAAATCAATCAGAAAAAAGGATTCCTATGACGATGAAGACAATAGACGCTCATTGGTCGGTCCGTCAGAATAGCTACACAAGCAGGGCCGGTTTAACCATTAGGCGAACTAGGCGGTCGCCTAGACCGTGCAGTGGTTCCCAACCGGTTTTGGCTTATGGCCCCCTTAGGAACCTTATTTTTTCCTGTGGCCCCCATAAGCATTATTTTCAGTAGGTAATATGCAGATTTAACTCTATTTTACAAAATAACATTTTCCTGTGGCCCCCTTCAAATGTGCCATGGCCCCCAGGGAGCCATATGGCCCCCGGTTGGGAAACAGGCGAGGGCAACATTTTTGCCAAACATTTTTAATGAGTCTATACCAATATTAAGCACTATTTCAATGGAACAATGAATTCAGATTCTAGCATTATATTTTTGCATTAGCATTATATGTGATTGCTTAACTTTCAAAGTATGTTGCTTAGCATATAGTGAGATATGGTGTGAGATATATATATATATATATATATATATATATATATATATATATATATATGGGAATGAACTCAGAATGGTCCCCTGAGTTTTTTATGATACACACAGACAGTGCATGGAACAAGGAACTCTTCTGGGATAATTAAATCCACTATAGTCCGAATAAGTAATGGTAAATGACAAATACCATAGTTTTTCTTTTTCATGATGCTAGCCCGACCTCGCAAAGAGGTCCCATAACACTGTCTGTGTGTATTCATATATATATATATATATATATATATATATATATATATATATATATGTGTGTGTGTGTGTGTGTGTGTGTGTGTGTGTGTTGTAATGAGATTTGTGACCATTTTGGAGTTTGGATATTGCGTTTGCGACAAAAAAAAATAAAAAATTTATACCCCTGATGGATAATTCATTGGTTTTATTTTTTTTTCTAGGTACAACTTTGAAATTTCACTGAAGACTGAAGTTTGACTGTGACCTAAAATGGCAGGCGGACGAAAACAGTCGTCTGGGGCACAGAATCGTAAACGGAAGGTTGAGAAAGAGAAAGAGCAAAAAGAAATTGAAGGGTCGTTTCTGAAGTATCTTCGCTCTAAACCACAAGATGACATTTCAAAAGATGTACCGAAGGCTTCCGGTTCCCGAGATACTGATCTCACTATTTTACCAACAACGGCTGTCCCTGTCCGCGAAGTAGATTCAGCCAATAGTAATGAAGGTACAGAACCGGATACACTGCATTTGCCAGAAGGTTTGCGATAACAGAGAGAATGTAACAACTTTTAAATATGATAACACTACAACTTGGGGGAAATGTGATGATTCTGTTAGGCAAATATTGGTTGAACATGGGCCGGATCAAATTCAGCAGTTCGATTTTCCGAAGGATAATAATAACCGGAAATTTTCAGCGATTCATTACAAACGAAGGCTTACAAATGGAGAAGAAAGGCACCGTCAATGGCTACTGTATTCGACATCGAAAGACTGTGTGCTTTGCTTTTGCTGCAAACTTTTCGATAGCAGCACAGCCATCCCGCCAGCCATTTACAATAGAGGTACAAGAGATTGGAAGAACATATCTGCAATTTGCAGTTTCAAGTTTGTTGTTTCCTTAGTCGTGTGGCATGACATTCTGTTTGAGGTAAACCTCACCAGCAATCAACTTCAAGCAAAGGAATTTTGACGTACATGATGCATTGAGTAAATTAAAGGAAACAAAGATGTATCTAGTAGAAGCCAGAAGTGAGAAAGGATTTGAAAACAAACTGGTAGATACACGTGAACTGGCTGAGGAGTTAGATATAACGTCACAGTTTGAGCCACAGCCGGTTTATATCAGGAGAAAGAAGAAACAATTCGCATATGAAGCAGACGATGAGCCTGTCCAGAATCCGAAAGATAGATTCAGAGTGAACTTTCATTTTGCAGTCCTTGACACCGCAATACAGTTGGTTGATGACAGATTCACTCAACTGTATCATATTAGTTCGGTGTTTGGCTTCCTATACAATATTAACAATTTACGGAATGATACACCAAATAAAATTATGGAACACTGCGTGAAGCTTGAGGAAGCATTACAGCATGGAGACTCAAAAGACATCGATGCTACAGATTTGTGTGACGAATTGCAAGCAATTGTACGACGTGTGCAAATAATTCATCACCCAAAGATGTCATTCATTATATTTGCAAAAATACTCTTACAGATAGAATCCCTAACGTATGCATCGCACTCCGAATACTCTTAACCCTACCAGTTTCCGTAGCCAGTGGTGAAAGCAGTTTTTCCAAACTGAAACTAATTAAAACATACATTCATTCTTCAATGGCGCAAGAAAGACTCGTTGGGCTATCTATGCTATCGATAGGACACGACATAGCACAAAGAATGAACTGCAAGAAACTCGTTTCTGGTTTCGCAAAGCAGAAGTCGCGAAAAGTTAAATTTTAGTTTGTAATCTGGATGCTTATTTATATAAATAATACTATTTTGTTCATGATATATTTATTTTGTTTGTTTATATTAATAAAATGATATGTTGTAATTTTCACGTTATTGTTGTACAGAGGAGGGGGGCACAAATTACACGGTTCTAGCCTAGCGCCAGCCCTGTACACAAGGCGATCCGCCATGTTTGGCATCCATTAGCGTTTTGTTTTCTAAAATAAAAAAAAATTAGTATATGAACTTATTTATGTTTGTAATAGTTTTACAATGTTATTCGTAACGTATGTTAGCAATATGACCAGAGGGCCCATTAAACCGTCTTTTCCGATCCGCCGACCACCCCGATTACCCAATTAAGTTGGTATAGCGAACCACTACTATAAAAGTTGACTATAGATCTTACAACTATAACAGCAAACAAATTCCTTAGAGGAATAACAACTTTTGACTGGTCTGGAATAATTGAAAATAACCACGACACTGGAATAAAATTTCAAACACATTAATTAATTACGCAAGCCTACGATGGTTTTCTTGTCCAAACTATTTTATCACTTGTATAGTAATTTTTGCACGCTGATTCCGAAAATAATATTCATTTTTCGCCATCACGTACAGATTTTTCACAAAATGTCATATTTCATATTACATATGTTAAGTAATTTTCATTAAATTTTGATTAGAAACTACTCCCTATAAATGCTTGGTTTCACCAAGACATCAAAGAAATGGAGAAGAGATATCAGGGAAGGTGGGACATCAGCATGATGGCTGATTACTGCTGGATGTTGAAACGGGATACTCCAGAATTAATACATAAAAGAAAAGGAACAGCGCGTACATTCGAGACTAAAAGGCATAGATAGATCTCACAAGAAAACTCGGGACAAATAAAGATGAATATGTAATTGACGTTAATAGTCTTCTTTCTTTTTAAAGTTGTTCGCATTTGTAATTAGTATAACAAAGCGAAATAGGTACCTAATGTAAATTGAAATAAGTAATATTTATGTTGTTTTTTCTCTTCCAGTTTGCAGAAAATCCTTACGTAATCGAAAAAAATTGACACCTTATTCGAAATGAGCGTAGTTGAATTATATAAAATCAGTTATTAGTAAGAAAACAACTCTTACAAAGTTCTCATTCGCAGGCCTGTGTTATTAATGAATATATTCAACACATTTTCTTATTAAATCAAAACTAATATCCAGAAATAAATACAACGACAAATAGATCACTCCAGAACTCAATGAGAATATTAAAATTATATAAAACGAATATTATCTCCGGACAGACATACAAATTACTGTACTGTAACATACTTAAGAAGTCATTAAAAGCGCGAAAGTGGATCACTACTGATGAATAAAAATCCAATCCTAAAAGGATATGAAACATTCTAAAGATTAAAACAAATCCCTTGTCCTCCCCTCACACAAGGCTAAATTCTTACAGTGATCCCAAAGCCATAGCCAATTTACTGAACAACTTCGGAAATAGTGGCTTCAGTACAGCAGCCTTTATTCCAAATACTGACACTCACTATCGACAATACATGCCACAACCCACTCCAAACTCAAAGTTCAGTAGGACCGAATCAATCAAAGAGTAATCACCCTTTAGTCGGGGATCTACACTATAACCCCGCAAAAATTTTATGTACATGGAATTTTCTTGTTTGTGCTGATTGCATAACAAATTCACAACAAAAAAGCTTGGGTAGACATTTCAACACTGGGGCTTTAATTTGGCAGCTGCCATTTTCCAAGATTGCGGATATTTTGAGGTGTATACGTCATATTCTCCGGATCCATTGTTCGTAGAAAGGTCATTGTGGTGTCAAAATATATATTTATGGGGTCAAGAAAGTCATATATGGCCTCACCTTTTTCACTGGACCGGTAGTTTAGCTGTTTTCAAAATTGTTATTGAAAAACTCTCAAAAATTCAGATATCTCGGTACATATATTCGTGTTATATCTTATAAATTGACATTTCTAATTCTTTGAGATGACAATAACTATCCATATTGCAATACACTGCTAATTTTACACTGAAATGAGTCACGAGAGTTTATGTTATATCTTCAAGTAAAATTGTGTAACACTACTTCACGTGAAGCAGTTGATACATAATTTCTCATCTCATTAGTTCGATGTGGCGTACCAACAGAAGAAAGTAGAGTACCTACTTGGAAAGGTTTCCATGCCTTGATTTCCCAATGTACTGTGCCACTCAAGCGAGTAGGGTTTCTTCCAGTGATTTCATCGCCAGTTACTGATTATGCCACAGTGTTTTCAGCTTTAAAGAATTTTCAAAATGTTCGCTCTCAATTGTCACAATCTGTTACACCAATCGGGATATTGGGAGATATTTTGTGATGGAATTTTTCACACTGTTGCCGACATTGTCATGGCATCGCCAGAAGAATTTAATGTCTGTCCAATGTTGGGTACGTTCCATTTGACAAACGCTCTGCGGATAGGTATATTAGTGGTAGTGGAATGGATGATGCACTTGTAGAGACAGCTTTTTGGTGTGAACACTGTTCAAGCTGTGTTAAATGGAACACATTACGTTCGCTCACTGAAGGGTATGTTTATTATTGCTGATGTGCTAGAAACAATGATGTGGAAGGCGTTCTGGGACAATAATCAATGTGATGATTTCAATGAGGTCATATCAGATATCAGTGACTTGAAAAAAGTACTACAATCGAAGGAAGAAAATGAAAGTACGATTAATTTTAACAAACTTCGGGAGATATCTCAAATCCTTAAACAAAAATGTTTAGAATTCATTGAGGAATGTTGTGAGAAATCAGAGCTGTGCAGATTCTGGGAGTTTTCTTGCGTATCGTGTCTTCTCACAAATCTCATAGTATCTGACCGCGAAGGAAATTGGAAGCTTCACGTGCAAACTATTGAGTCACTAATGGACATATTCTGAGGATTTCACTGTGTCAACTACCTGAGGTACGGTTCCTGGTATCTTGAGAGAATAAAAGTGCTCGAAGTTGATAATTTCTTCCCCATCAGAAATTCATCCAAGGCTACTTTGTGGTAGGAGACAGAGAAAGGAAATTCAACGTTGCTGCCCCGGACACAAAGCTGGAGCAAACAATACAAAGGTCTCAGAAAAGCTCAAAAGGTATCGTTGGTCAAACAAGAAAGAACGAGTATGTGGCTGAATGGCAGCTAGTTTATCACGAAGTTCTTGCTATTAACAATGTGTTTCGAGAGATCACTAATGCAAAAGTGATGGATCACAGGAAGACGTCTCACCATGAATTGTCAGAAAACAAAGGACATTTGCCCTTGGCCCCTCCTTCCTGCATTAAGAAAAACTCGATGCCAATGTCACAAAACTTCTCCAGTTCATAGAGGGAAAAGGTAATCGATAACAAGTTACTGAACATGTCCGTCTCCGCAATTTTGTTACAAAGCAGTCCATAGATGAAACCGTCAAAGTCAGACTATTAAACGTTATTGAAGACGGAGCAGAAAAACTCTCTGAAACTATTTCAAGAATGAAACTACCACGCTTCGATTACTCAAGTACAGCTAAATCACTGACAGCTACTGCAGGAGTGACACCAAAGCATATTGCCCATGCACAAAAAGTGTAGATATTGCCAGAGAAAGAGGATTAGCAGTGAATGACATTTTGGCTCATGATTTGCTGTCAGTAAATCAATTGTTCGACGGTGATGCTACTACAAAACCAGCTAAGCACACACTAATGGCTGAACTTGAGACAAAACTCACTGTGGAAGAATGCGTATTTGAGCCATTTCACGGTTGAAAACAACAGTATTAATCGATTTCATATCACAAATTCGAAATCTGCATCTGAAATTTCAAGAGAACTTTGGCGAAGCCATTTTAAATGTTCTACGCCAAGCGCGAGCAGTTTGTAATATGCAGGAGGTGCATATGGTCTTCGATAGCTACATGGAATTGTCTGTTAAGGAATTAGAATGGCTTCGCAGAACTTCGAACACTGGAAGTGTCGAGTTAACAAACAGTAATTTCAACGTGCCTATCTTTGTTCAAATAGACAAGTTCTGGACATCATCTTCGAACAAAGTCAACTTGCAACTACTTGCCCACAAGTTAGCATGCTTAAGTTTAAGTAATTGCAAGTGGAAAGGTTGTGAATGAGGTCATCATTCCTGCAAAGCTACACTCAAATAATGAGTCAACTGTAATTGAACAGTTCAATGGTACAATTGAGGAAGTTGACCAGCGGCTAGTACCCCATCTCAACTAGGCTATCGAGCATGGTGCCAAACGGGATGTTATTATATCGAATGATACGGACGTTGTAGTTCTAATGCTGAGATATGCATCCATCTTTGAAACCAAAGGCTTAAAAGAGCCTTGAATTCGATTTGGTACTGAAAACAAACGTCGATTTATTCCGTTACACATTCTGGTAACAAATCTTGCGACAACGGTCTACAGTGTTTTGGTGAAGGCTCACACACTAACAGATCATCATCCTTTAAGCAAAATTGGAACTAACCATGCAGCACTGAAAGGAGAACCTGTAAACTTCCTTACCAAATTCGAAGACACAGAAACCCTCCAGCAGCAAGATCTCGATAATGTTGAAAACTATCTCGTCAGAGTTTGGTCAATAAATGCAAAAGTCGACACTTTTGACGAGCTGCGATGTGTCTACTACAGAAAGTTACACAAATCTCTTGCTGATCTGCCGCCAACGTCAAGTTCAGTTGAAGTACATATCCGACGAGCATTCTTTGTCATCAGAAATCCACTTACTCTCTTAGATAACAACAACAAACCAAGACCACAAGACTATGGATGGGAGGAAGTGGATGGACTTTTACTGCCATCTAAATGTTGCAAGCAGATACCGTGTGAAGTGATTGCCGTGTGTGGGTGTCACAGTTGTCAAACCATGAGATGCAGATGCAGGTGTAAGAGTTCATGGGTGTTGCGCTCAGTGTTTTGGAAGGTGAAAGAAAATGTAGAAATCTTGGTTGAAATTTTACTGTGCTGAAAGTACTTTGTTTACCGTCTAAAATTTGTCGTTAAGGAAATAAGCAAAATTCGCTTATCATGATATAGTATACAAGAGGCTAATATCTCGAGCATGCGTGTTGTGTATTATATATTTGGCTTACAAATACAATTATTTGTTTAATTAATGTTGTGTGATTTTCATATAAAAGTGATAAAATTATTCAATAAAATTTGTAATAGGTATATTTATTTATCATTTTTGAAATAGCTAAACTACTAGTCCAGTCAAAAAGATAAGGCCATATTTGAGTTTCTGGACCCCATAAACATATATTTTGAAACCACAATGAGCTTTCTACGAACAATAGATCCGGAGATATGACGTATACACCTCAAAATATCCGTCATCTTGGAAAATGGTGGCTAACAAATTAAGGACCTAGAGTTGAAATGTTCACCCAAACTTTTTACATTGTGGTTTAGTTAGGTAATCGACACAGGCAGTAAAATTTAGTGCACATAAAAAAAATTTTTTGGGGGGGTTATAGTTAGGGTTGCCATTTAAAAAGGAGGACACTACGTATGTGGCCGTACGTTAACATATATATATATATATATATATGTTAACGTACGGCCACATACGCAGTGTCCTCCTTTTTGGAAATTTGGAAATGGCCACCCTAAGGACAGAGTACTCAAAAGGCGGACTGTCCGCCTAAAACCGGACGTCTGGGCCACCCTAGTTATAGTGTGGCGCCAGGACTATCTTTAGGGATGCAAAATCTGGAAAATAAAGATTCTGACATCAAAACGATCCCGGTACAAATATACGAATTAGTATCTGATGAAATTGCAAACCCACTCCGTAAACTAATGAATGAATCAGTAAAACTAGGTAGGTCTTAACCCATATTATCCCAATGACTACATCAATTTTTGTAGTCGATAATTATTTATCCGACAAGGTGATGCTAATTAGCAGAGTCTCATAAAGGTTTATTCTTGAACCATTACTATTTCTAATTAGGGATCTTTTCCGTTTGACTGCCGCCATTGAAACATAAGAGGTGAGTGCCCCCAGCCTTCTTTACTTAGCCTTATAAGGCTAACTAACGAAAATATCACGACCTAACCTAACCAATCGTTAGGTCAACTGTACGACCTTGGCGATTGGTTAGGTTAGGTCGTGATATTTTTGTTAGTTAGCCTTATAAAGTTAACTAAAGAAGGCTGGAGGCCCTGATCTTCAGGTGATCCCCTTATTTTTCTGAGTACACGATTAAAACTTAAAAATTAAGCATGGATCTTGAAAGTAATTAAAATTGTTTATAAGAAACAAAATTTGAAGGGGAAATTAAGAAAAGCTTTTTTATAAAGTAACTTATTTTGTATCGTCAAGACATTTCAGTTAAAATACAAAAAGTTTAATTATGTTTCAATGGCGGCAGTCAAATGGAAAAGATCCCTAATTAGTATCACGAATTTCATCTCTCAACTACATTAAATTGTGTACAATATGCGGATGATGGCACACGGATGTGTGCTAATAAACTTTTATGAAACCTGACAAAGTCATCTTATACGATTATTACCACAACATATAAACGTAAACTATCAAATAAAAATTGAGACTACTACTACTACTACTACTACTACTACAAGGGTGAACGAAGTTAAAGTGTTTGATATTAATTTAGACGAAACACAAATTAAAAAACATCATGTACAACATACAAAATTCAAAATATCAAGATTTCTGTTCATATTATTTAAACTAAAAAAGACTTTCTCAAAATACACTCCTCACCCTGTACTATTCCTTCATCCACACATATTTATTATATTGCATTACAACACGAGATAGCTCAAATACTGTAAATATATAAAACATCCTTCAGTAGTCATTCATAAAAAATGACTGCGAACCCTTTCAAATAATATTAAACAAATAAACAAAGTCACACTTCCCCAATGTTTAGAGAGCTAAATATTTTAAAACTAAATCACTTATTGTATACAAATTCAGTAGGTTCAAAATTATTAATAAAAATCAGCATACCTCTCTCACCCATTCAAACAGTAATCACCCCATTGAAATACAGGGTGGCCCAAAAGTTAGGCACCATGGGACTCCCTATTTCCAAGCAAATATACTGTATATACCACCTATATAGGATCACCTGAAGCTCCGTCACCCCAGCCTTTTTTAGTTAGCTTTATAAGGCTAACTAACGAAAATATCACGACTTAACCTAACCAATCGTTAGGTCAACTGTAACGCCCTTGACGATTGGTTAGGTTAGGTCGTGATATTTTCGTTAGTTAGCCTTATAAAGCGAACTAAAAAACGCTGGGGAGATGGATCTTCAGGTGATTCCCTATGTATAATGCAAATCCACAAGGAAAAAGAAAACATTATTCTAAGGCTTTTATGTATTCAACAGTACACCTCGTGGATTTCTTTGTGGTTTGCATCATTCATTCATTTCACGTGTTTAAGTGTGAAATTCATCCCATATACAGTGTGTGTATATATATATACAGTGTGTGTATATATATATACAGTATATATATATATATATATACAAAGGTGGGCAGGACCGAGTTCCAAAAGGACCGAACTCCAGGAACTCTGTCCTTTTTAAGGACCGTGAGGACCGAAATGAGGAGCGACGGTCCATTTTTAAGCAATTCCGGACGGTCTTTTTTAGTGATTTTAGTGTGTTTAGTGATTATTTGAAGTTCTAAAGAAGATGGATCGTTTCCTCCAGAAGACTCAGAAAGAGACTGAGACTGAACTGAAACTTGTTTCAACACCTGAAGGACTTGTTCATCAAGTTTAACACGCCTATCCCATCCAGTGCCGCCGTGGAGAGGCTCTTCTCTTTGGGGAAGGACATCCTCAAGCCGAAAAGGTCAGGGCTCAATGACAGCCATTTTGAAATGCTAGTCTTCTTGAAGGGAAACTCAAGCATTTAACTTAATAACTTTTTTCATCATTTATGTATTGTATTAATTATAATTTACGTTAATAAAATTAAAGATTTCCGGTGTCTTTAATTTCATTTTAATCAAAATTTTTACTTATATTATATATAAGGACCGAGGACCGAGTCGTTCCTAGGTCCTATCTTCAGAAAGGACCGTGACCGGGACCGTCGGTCCAGTTTGAGGCAAAGACCGGGACCGTCGGTCCTTTATGAGGCCCGGGTGCCCACCTTTGTATATATATATAAAATGCATAGTCCCATTGTGCTTGATTTTTGGGCCACCCTGTATATTATTATTATAACGCTAGACTCCCGAGATACTTTATCCACAAACCAATCTATACAAAACAAATTGCAGGAAATGCACTCTTTCAAAGGGGCAAATGTATGGAATGCAATCCCCACAAATATCAGACAGGTTTCATCATTAAACGTATTTCGCAAATCACTCAAGAAGTACTTCATTAGCTCCTACTGATGTAAAAGTTCACTAATGTCATTATTACCACAGTAATTAAGTCCCTATTTTATAATTAATTATCTAAACTACAGTATAGTTCCCATATAATCATATCTAATCTCAATATCCCTTAACATTTCTATTATTTCAATGATTTCATTAATCTCTTAATTTCATAATTTTTTCATTAAGCATCATTTATTTTCGACTAAATACACAATTGATCATTTTGTTTAAAACTAAAATAATTAAACACTATGCTAGCAAGTTTGGTTTATTATTATTATCATTATTATTATTAGATACATTTATTACTGTCATTGTTATTACTATACTCTCATTGCTATTAGTGAACTTATTACTATTAATTACTACTTCACTTCCCTTATGTAGTAAATAAACCGAATCCCATTAATTTTGCCTAAAAAGCTTCCATGCTTCCAATAGCATATTCAGATTAGAAAACTCAATATATTAATACCATATCAGGTATGTAAATTGTACAAAAAAATATTGAAAACTATCGTAAAACTTTATGTAACTTCTATTCTTTTTCTCAATAAAGTTTTTGAAGTTTGGAAATATGCCATAAATGGTACATTTTTCATACCTGTATGGTATATCTTCAGTGTCATATATAGGTAACTACGGTAAACAATTGCTTCATTCTTTGAAACTAGGCCCAAATTTCCGACTAGCCATTCTGATCAACATTTAACCTAACAATGTAATCCAACCTAAACTAATTTAACCTATTCTAACCTACACTGGCCAACAGAGCATGTATTCATAATATGTCTCTTCAAAGTTGGCACATACCAGCACCCTACTAACTACTCACATATATGGTTGTTTTATTATTGACATAAAACCTTTGAAAGTAGTAGGCGTAGGCCTACCAGACATGTTTAATTACTGTACCGTTACTCTTACAGCTCTTAGTAGGCCTTGCAGTTTGGAAATTAGGCCTACATAGTAGGTCTAACGACAAAACTAATGCAACCAACTGTCACATTAGTTTGGTTGACCTACTTTTAACAAGTATAACAAAATCATGTTTCACAAGAGGTCATTGTCCTGTCCTAGTTGCACATTTAAGGACTATACTTTTTCATATGTACGACCTTAAATTTGATTTCAAATTGGTTTTAGAAGGAATACAAATTCTGGCCCACAGATTAAATGTAATGTAGCCTATTAATTAATAAACACCCTGTTCCAGTTTTACCCGAACCACAGAAAAATTAATTGGATTTCCCACTCAATTCTGTAAGTTAAAAAGAAATATGTTAGCTACATTGTTTTAAATTTGGAAACCCATTAAAACATCGGGGTTCGTAAGACCCTTGAACAATAAAGTGCACTTCATTAGTTAGGATATACATCAAGGTTGAGAGGGTACGATACCGTATTCGAATTAGTCCATAATCAATGAAGAACTAATTTCGTCAGTACATATTTTAAAAATAAAATTTACAATATTAAAATGGCCACTGTACTTATTTTTCACCGTTTGCCATTTATATCCGAAAAACAGCTCTGATTTTTTCTTCATTATTGCAACACTGAAATAAATTGTCGACCCCGTCCGCAGTGAATTAAGGAATTGGTTTAAAAAAGAAAATGGTCAACTTTACTTCCATCTAATTAATTAACTGAAAGTAAGATAATCTCCGAATGCGTTTGAGCGTCTGAATGTCAACAAGAACCTCACAACCGCCGGCAGTGGAAACGTCTTAAATTTAGTCCAAGATTAATAGTTAAAAAGCTAGTGCAAAATTCAATGTTAAAGCGAGTGTGCGAGAAGGGAAATGTCTAAATGAACGTAAGAACGAGAGTGCGCACAATGAAAAGGTTAAAATAGGCCACTATAAGAGTAGGAGTGTAAAATGAAAACCAGAAAGGTAAAAAAATCGAACGGTAAAACAGGGTAAAAGCCAAATTTAAGCGTAAAAGTGTGTGTAAATTGGGTGTAAAAAGGAACAGCGGGTGGAAGCGTATTACTGAGAGAAAGTGGGGTCGTGGCATTAAGGTCATTCGATAATGATTCTTTGAAGGCTTTCAAGAGGCAACGTGAAATAAACCAGTTGAAACGACCATGACGCAAGGTTTGCAATCTAAGCAAACCACATAACGCCCCACTTAAAAACAATCTATTTTTATCTCGCAAAATAATAGAAAAAATTATCAAGTTTAAACTATGGGGATCTCAGCTAGCCTAGAACATAATACATTCACAGATACTAGGCCTATAAGTAACGTATCTTCAAAACTGACAAAAATAAATAGCTCCATAAATTTCATAATTCCCATCAAAATAATAATAGCTTACATTTATACTATGATATTTATAGTAATAAAATTATACTACAACTGCAGAGCATATTAAATAACTACATTTCAAGTTCATCATCAAACGAGTTCCATTACAATACCGATACAATAATGCATCGTGCTTTGGCTATACTTCTCTATTATACCAATTACTGGAAATATATATGTAACTTTTAAACCGTACGATTATTTAATCAGGCCTTAAAACGCCCTACTTAACAAGAGGTTACAGAAACTAAGATAGGAGGTAAAGACTGAGGCCTGTAATCCAATAAGCTACCTAGCATATGCTAATAGGTCCATGGTATTGTTATAGAAGAGATGCTACCGTGCTAGGGCTAAAATTACTACATAGCCTGACAACACTTTCGGCAAAATAACTATTTAATTAAGGATAGAAACATGTCAGGGTTTTATGGTAGATTGCCAGTTAGCAGACAGTTATGCAAGCCAAATAATGCTGCCCATTGCGGTAACTACTGTATTATTATTATTATTATTATTATTATTGACAGTATCATTGTGGTTCGAACTCCCGACTGAGTAGAAAAAGAAAAACGGTTGGCAAAATAAATCTAGTTTTTAATGTAAACTAAACAGCCTAAGCATTAATAACATACAGGCCTATAAATAAATAAGTACGCATTTCCAGTCATTCTGAATATATGTATAGGGTGACCACAAAAGTCCCGTTACCCCTTGCCCATATCATTGTTATACGATTCATTTCTCTAAGCCTAAGGAGTAACGGGACTTCGTGGTCACCCTATATACTAGTCTACCGAACTGATTTTAAAATATTAGCTGTATTGTATGCCACAGACCTATGGTATATTCTGAAAAATATTAGGCTACAATAGGACTTTTACAGACCTACTACGTCTGACCAGCATGTTCATCTTATATCTTTGGCTTAGGACTTGTAGGCCTACAGTAGATTCTTCCTTTCCGAGTTTGGATTACAGCCTGTTTTCGATAGACCTAAACTAAGCCAGATAATCACCTATATTCTCTCTTCACTATTAAAAGTACTAAAATTATATATAATTAGTCAATCATTCGTCGTGCGATAAGGCTTCTTTCTTTCTGCGGCCCAATCATAAAGGACCCAAGATTAAGGCCAACCTCAAGGTCAACCTCCAAATAAGATAACAGGAACTTGTAGATTCAGTCTTAGGCCCTAAAGTAGCTTTATTAATAGCCTCAAACATATAACAGCCTGTAACTACGTACTAGGCCTACGTAGGTTGTAGACTCTATGGCTTTAGACTTTCTTTGGTGCTACTATAGTATGTCTACCGTTAAGTTTCTACTGTAGTATGCGGTCTACCGTTCAAAATATTTAAAATGAATTGAAAATGAATTGAAAGGAATTATAATTTAATTTACACAATTAAGGAATTATTAAAGAAGTTAAACATACTACTACCGCATACTTAACGGTAGACCGCATACTACAGTACGCCCTTGATGATTGGTTAGGTAAGTCGTGATATTTTCGTTAGTTTTAACGAAAATATCACGACTTAACCTAACCAATCGTCAAGGGCGTACAATTAACCTAATAATAAAATAATAAGAAGATAAGAAGCTATAATTAAAAGGTAGACCGCCGAATCGTAGGTAGACCGCATACTACAGTAGCACCCTTTCTTTTGTGTACGCCTAAGCAAGTAAAGTCCATCTCACACGGGCATTTACTGTTTTTCACCGCTGAATCGTGCCCCTTAAAACCAATTAGAAACGTTTACACATTAATCGGCGACAACAGGTTTGGATCACCTGAAGCTCAGGGCCCCCAGCCTTCTTTAGTTAGCTTTAAAAGGCTAACTAACGAAAATATCACGACCTAACCTAACCAATCGTCAAAGGCGTACAGTTGACCTAACGATTGGTTTGGTTAGGTTGTGATATTTTTGTTAGTCTGTCTTATAAGGCTAACTAAAGAAGGCTGGGGGCCCTGATCTTCGGGTGATCCATGGGTTTTTCTAAAATGCGTCAAATGTATTAATCGCTATTCAGTGACCAGGGTTGAAGCAATTACACTTTCTAAGGTCAATTGCAATTACAATTATACCCTTTGTCTCATCAATTACAATTACTATGAAGCCTAAATTGGCAATTATAATTATAATTACATTGAAGGAGAAGTAACATGTTTTCATATTGACAATTCACAAGACATTTATTTACATTTTCCTGTTCAACAATGCCGTTTGTCAAAGAGTTCTCGGTTCCACTTTAAAAATAAGCGAACGAAATGTTTCACTTCCCAAGTTACTTCTATTCGGGGAGACAGTTTGTTGTTGTTGGTTAGCCGATCAGACCACCCTGATCGAGTAAGCTGGCGGCACGCGGGTAACCGATCGCCCTCTCCGGAGTGGACCAGAGGTTCAGCGCACTAGTGATGTTGTGTTGTGTTCTATGTTGTGTTAGAGTGGTACAGTCTGTCATAATGTGTTCAATTGTTTGTGGTGTGTCCTGGCACGGGTGGCACGTGTCGTCTGTGAAGTTGTCTAGTCTGTGTTTATATGTCCGTAAGTTAGGGTGATCTGCTCAGGCTGATCTCTCGCCTGTTAATGGGTGTCGGCTTCGCACCTAGGACCGCATTCGGACCGAGTCGTGTTAGGTGTGTGTGTGTATGTGTTTTTTGTACTGTGTAATGTCTGTGGGGCGTGGTATGGAATGGAGTATTTGGTTATAATGTCTCTCTGGTGTTACCTTAATGGTGCGAGGTGTTGGTGCATGATTGTACATGTAGTGGCAAGGGTGTTGTGGGTTAGTTGTCGCTGCTACCATGAATTGTGTTCCCCTCATATCTAAATGTTCCCTAACTTACAGTATTTTTGTCTGTGTGCAGGTGTTCTATTGCTGTTGTTTGAGTACATCCTGTAATGATAAGAAGTGCGTTGTTTTGTATTGTCTGTAAGGTGTTTATGTGTGTGTTTGAGATAACGGGTGCTCAGCATGGGCTAACATAGTCCATAACTGAGCGAATATATTGTTTGTATATGAGTGATGTTTCCTGCTGGTGTCCAAAGTTTGTGCCTGTTAGTACCCTAAGCGTGTTAAGTCTTGACGTACATTTGTTTTTAATGTCCTGAATTTGGTTTGCAAAAGATAATGTGTTGTATGTGACCCCAAGTATTTTGGTTCTGTGAGTGTGTGGAATGTTGGTGTTGCTCAGTGTAAGCTGTGGAGTTATCTGGTGTTCTTTTGTGTTGCTTCTTAGCAAGGTGATGGTTGATTTTGTGGGCGCTACTTTGAATCTATTGTGTGAGCCAGTCTTGTATACTGTTTATGTATGTTTGTGTGTTATTTGTAGCGGTGTCGATGTTGTTATGGGACGACAGTTTCCTGCTATGCTGAACACACGCTCGGAAAGAGCTGAGGTGGAGGACATTGTCGCTTTTTAGCAATTACAATTTACAATTACTTGTCTTGAAAATTTGATAATTACAATTATAGAAAATGAATAATTCATTCCAATTACTCCAATCCTGTCAGTGATAAGATTTTGAAAATTTTCAATCCCTGATTGTTGCCCATTAAATGTGTACACGGTTCCAATCGGTTTTCAGTGGGCACAATTCAGCGGTGAAAAACGGCAACAAACGGTCGTGTGATGTGGGCTTAAAGCAAAACTATGACATTTTTCACAATACTGTATTATAAATGCATGATAGTATGTACGTATGAATAGGGAAAAACAGAGCGTGGTTCACTTTTAACAAAGGTTGATCCTTTCGTACACGAGTAAAAAAGTGCGTCAACAAAGAAATTTGAGTGAAAGGATCGAGAGACCCGAGTTAGAGGTTGCGAGCCAAATATTGTATCCTGGATTCGAAAGAGAATGAGCTACAACCGTCAGTGGACCAAAAGAGTCAACCTGTACGTTTTTATTGCATTGATGTAGGATAAGGTTAACCATGAAATGTCCAAGTCCGGGCTAATTTGGGGAGTCTGTCGAAAGTTTGAAATTTTCCAAATAATAAAACTAACTTCTGACAAGGGAATTGAGCCTTTGATTAGTTTTGTACCATTTTTTATATTAGTTTACATTGTTAATGTGTAGAGCCTGGTATTCATTAATGCATTATTATTATTATTATTATTATTATAATAGTATTACATTTATTAACTATTTATGCAGTAAAACAGTGCATATATTAGTGTTACCGTCTAAAATATTTTACCGTACAGAACAATCGATTACCAAAGTAGGGAAACACTGGGCCGTAGAGTTAGCGTGACCCACTATATCCTAAGTAACCGACGGTACATTTAATACATTACAGATCAGAAAATGTTCTAGACTTCGAAATAAGTCCAAAGTTTGGGAATTTCTAGAACGGCTCTCGAAGTCAAAATATCTCCGGAGTGTGAAGCATTCTGAATTTGAAAACATTTACTGTATACAGTATTCCATTACGACAAGATACACCACAATACGCAAACAGGTTGAAGAACATTCATAAAAATTAGGGCCTACCATCAATTTATATAGACTAAAACAGGTTAAAGTAACGGATGGGATTCGAGTCGACCTAGCTTATCAGAGTACAAGGGCCTACCTTAACTGTTAAAATTTTACTGTAATTGTAACCACTAATAAAGTTTAATTTTAAAGTTTACTCTAGTTGCAGTTTGGGTCTAGGTCAGCGGAATCATCTCTATTAATGAAGTAACACACACTTACCCAAATATTTATCCTCAATAAAACCACTATAAAAAAAGAGAGGAACGTGTAAGACAGCATTACATAAGACCTGACAAGTTTCATTAGGCCTACATAACAGGTGTGGACCTAAATATTGGATAGGCCAAATATTTTCTTAATCCTAAAAGGGCAGCGTGGCCGATTACAATAAAATATTTTTTCTTGAAATTATCTTTTATTGTACGCAAGTTAATTTTTATTATTGTTTAGTAATAATAAGTTGTTTAATTGAAGCTATAAATGTAATTTTCATTACGAGGTTACGTAGACCCGACACTGGTCGCTATGTGCGCGGTCCCACACTAGCATTCTAGGGTTAAACTGCCGACATCAGGTTTAGCTTTTTTCAGCATTACCAACACTGGTCACGAATAGAATTAATATTGGTGAAGTTGCAACTCAATTTTAGTTAGAGAACAGTAGTGAACTAGAGTAATGAACACGAAGCTGATGTTGAACACCGAAGTAGAAATTGGTTATCATATAAAGTATTAAAATGAAATAAGGAGGCTCAAAGGACCAATCAAAATTAATTTTAGGCGAATTTTTCTTTCGAGTGAAGAAAATAATCTTACAAAATGAGAAGAGAACTACCTAAAACCCGATACAATAATAGGATTAATTATATTTAATCTTTACATACCACCTCGCTTTAAATTCTTTGACCTACACTGTACCGTATCATTTCTTTGAAGAATTTCGTTGGTTAAGTAGCCTACGTACATGTAGGCCGGACCTATACTCATTTCGTCGACAAGCCCTGGAAACAACAGACATTCTAAAAAACTAACAGCCTAACCTAGCCTAACCAAACCGTTAACCTAACTTAATCTTGGCCTTACGACGTTTGATAGATTTAACATTCTATCGACAAATTATTATTTGGTTAGATTAAATTAGGTTAGGTTAGGTTAAAATGAGTTACGCTAGGTTAGGTCGAGTCAAGTTAGGTTGTTAGATTTTGTGTCGCTGTTTTGGTCTTGTCGACAAATTGGGTATAAGTTCCTTAATCTAACCCACAATATACGTGACATTTCATCGACAAGTTATTTTGGGTTATTTTTTAAATTAAATTTGGTTTGGTCAAATGGGTTAAGTTCCTTTTTCAGAACGTTGATAGTACGATCCCTTTGATAAAATAAGTAGGCCCCTATAGGTCCGTCATACAAAAGACAGGCCCTTTTGTAAGATAATGCAAGCCTGCTGAAAATGTTCAAAGGTGAATACAGCAATCTAACAGTGGTATTTTTAAGAGTATAACGTAAAATTTAGTCAATAAACTTTGAGCCTGGATGAGTTGCAAATGTAAGTTACATTTCGTTTTTTTGTTTAATAAGGCAAAAGCATTGAAAGAGAAACTCTCCTTTCAGCACTGCTTTTCACAGGTACCAAATAACTGGTTGAAACTTGATAGTTTACTTAAGTGGGTCTTTGAATGCAAACATACGAAGCAAATGTAGGCCCATACATAAGTAGGCCTTAGTGTTCACGCTTACGAAGCTTGCTAGGCCTACGCCACAAAATTTATATGGCTCAAAACGGATTATGCGTTTATATAGCAACCTCTCGGGACCAAGCCGTATACGAATTCATTAGCCCATTTAAACAAAATTAATAGGGCAAGGTTCAGTTTGACATGTAACATAATAGTTTATTAGAGCCTACAATTGCCAATACAAAAGAATTACTGAACCAAAATATACTGAGACACTTCTACTACAAGCAAGCATATACACTTACCATATTCGTTGCCGCCTCTATCAGCCGCTACTTGAGCCTAAGTGTATCAAAGGGAAGCGAATTAAAGTTGAAAATTCACGCCTACCAAAGCTGAAATTCTGTGTCTAGATTATTTCATAACAAGCAACCTTTGATTTTATCTTACATAGCTTATTTGGCGAGCCAATTGAGTTTTATTCAATAAATAATTTTAAACGTGGTTATGTTGTGGTAGCTTGCAAATAAACAAATGCCTTCAGCTCAGACCCCATCACCGCGCTTTTAGTCATGAAAGTCGTAAAGCCTATTAAGTTCACAAGCTATTATAGTTTACAGCAGTTATAGGACCTGATGATATCTATTCTTTTTAAAGATGACTTGAGAAAAATATAGTAGCCCATACGCTCGTCCACACGTACAAAAGGCGGCTAGGGTCTACTTTGTTCCTTACAAATTATATTAATTTCCTACCGTAATCTACATTCAACTTAAATTTTGCTTGAAGTTTTAATGAACAAAATTTAACCTTTAGCTAAATAGACCCATTACTCAAGATTGCTGTAGGTGTTCGCCTTTGCCTTTTCATTATTTAATCGAGTTGAAATATATCTTGATTTTAATTCCATCTCGTCATTCCGGTTTTCACGCAGAAACCAGACTTAAAGGACACGAAAAATGGTCTAAGATAAAATAAACCAAGGTAAAGCAATTCTGTGTAACTTTGATTCTCGCAGAACGAGCCTACTAGGTTCTGAGAAGCTTATGGCCTACGTAAGCCTCTTAAGCCTATTGGGAAGGCAAGAAAGCAGTTTTAGATTATTTAACATCAAAACAATCTTACTGCCTATCATCCTGCCGAATGTGACAAAACCTTCCTGCTAATTAGGACATTTTTTAAATGTCAAATGGGAGTAACCAACGTGGGTATGGGGCCCATACCTATATAATTTTTCATAAATCATTTTGGATTTTTTTTCTTCTTTCATTAGTAGACTTAGTATTAGTAATATTGCAATCCTTTGTCTACCCTTGTCATCATGTCTTGTTGACTCTGCACAGTGCACAGGCCTATATGCGTACCATAGTCTTCGAAATATGGTCCTACTTTATAGCCTAGGCTTACTGTCTTAACTCAAGGTAGCCCTTTCGCAAACTACATTTCACAGTACAACAACCCTAAAACTGGGGTGAGAAATCCCTTCTAAAATTATTAGGGGCAAACTCTTAAGTCTTTCTAATATTTGTATCTTTAATCCTTGAACAAAACATCATCCGATTCTTTTTCCATTTTCCTTTATAAAACAACAAATATATTAAACTTTTAAGCCTTTAAAGCTTTATTCTTTAATGGGCTCTAAAACTAATTTTCTTTGTAAAGGGTGGGGCACGGGAACCAAGTGTTTTTGGAATAATCAGGAAAATGATATTTATTTTTGTAAAGAAAATATATTGGTAGAACAACATTCGTAAGAACATAGCATTTCATGTCATAATAATCATGTACCGAAAATTATATCTGGCATATGATGTCCTTGGCCGTCGACGCATTGTTGAAGGCGTTTACGAAAATTGGCCTCCACTCTTCCCAGCAGGTCTCTGTTGATTTGGATGATTTGTTGACGGATCGCTTCCTTCAATGCATCTAATGTACGGGGCTTGTCCTCGTAGACACGTGACTTGAGGTACCCCCATAGAAAGAAGTCACATGTGGACAAGTCAGGGGACCGAGGGGGCCATGCAATGTCACCAAATCTCGAAATGAGATGGTTGGGAAACAGGGGGCGAAGAACAGCCATTGACGCTCTGGCGGTGTGTGGCGTGGCCCCATCTTGCTGAAACCACAAATGTCGACGAGCAATACGCCTTCTTCGTAACTCAGGGATGAAAAAGGTGTTCACCATCTCAATGTAACGCCCAGATGTTATGGTAACGGTAACCCCATTTTGTTCGAAGAAATAGGGACCGATGACGCCAAACTTTCCCACCGCGCACCAAACTGTAACCTTAGGGCTATGCAGCGGTTTTTCATGGAGTTGTCGCGGATTTTCAGCAGCCCAATACCGACAGTTTTGATTGTTGACGGCCCCATTAAGGTGGAAATGGGCTTCATCACTCATTACCACCATCATGTTTTCATTCTGCTCATAAAGTGCAAGCATTTCCTGTGCAAAATTCAGTCGTTGGGGGCAATCGTTTACATTCAATTCCTGCACCATCGCTAACTTGTATGGGTGAAAATGTAATTCTTCATGCAAAATCCGTCTAACAGTACGATTGCTGATTCCGAGTGCAGCTGAATGTCTCCGAGCAGAGCGGCCTGGGCTTTGCAACATCGCTTGTCTGACCCTTTCAACGTTCTCTGGAGTACGCACAGTGCGTTGCGGCCCCTTCGGTTTTGTTTTCATTATTGAGCCTCCTGTTCGAAGATTGTTAACCCAACGTAAGATTGTGTCACGAGCGGGAACAGAGTCATTTCGATGAATGTTGAATCTGCGGCGAAACGCACGCTGAACTGCTGTCACTGACTCGCCACTCCTAACAAAATGATCATACGCGAACATGCGGTGTTCTAACGTCCACTGCTCCATGATGGCACCTGAAAGATAAAGGTGAGTGTTAGTTAAAGTTAAATGCTATGAACCCAGGAATGGAATGCTACCTACCGCACGCCCCTCCCATTCCTAATGGCCGATTACTAGCTATTCAAAAAACACTTGATTCCCGTGCCCCACCCTGTATAAGAGAAGCATGAGATGAAGAGAACGAAGACTTTAGCCTCTGATTTCACATTTTATTATGAACGCTGGCTAACCCAGTTTAGTCGTCGCCTAATAAACATAGGCCCTATACAGAGAGAGAGTCCACATTTGTTTCGCAAATGATACTCTACGCCAAGTTACCTATTCTTATATTCTTTTAAAGGCTCCAAATTTTAATCAAAACTTTGATCAAGACCTATATTCTGATCCCAGCCAGCGGCCGTGGCTCAGTGGGTAATAAGTTAATAACCATTTCCTGTAAGCGAAGTGAAGACACTGAGGTCGGGGGTTCGACTCCCGATTGTGCTCGTACTAATAGGTAATATTCGAAAGTTAACGCAGTGGGCCGCATTAGTCTTGCCCGAGCACTGTGCCAGTTTCTGGTCCTCCTCACGCATTATTACTCCCATCTCGTACGACATGCCAATATCACCTCGTCAACTTCAGCTTCATTTACAGTACTTTGCTATTCATGGATGGGGACCAACTTTTTCTAATTAATCCTTACTTGTTATTATGCACCCCCCGGATTAAGCCCGCGTGTGCCCCAAGGGCTAATTTGCTTTTAGGAACACACCCGTGGATCCAAAAATACTTCAAAGGGCAAGTTTGAAGTAGATAATGATAAGAAAAGGTTATCATTATTTACAAATACCCTAAAATGAAAAGAACACTAAAGAAATGCATTCTCGTCGATTTTAATTCTTAATCTATAAAAGATACTCTTTGTAGACTGTTTACTGAGGTTCCAGACGTTAGATCCTTAGTGCCCTACCTAAGATAAGCAGTGTGTCATCCCCCACCTGGCCATAGCACCAAAGAGAACCAACCTTACAGTGTATCAAACATACGGATAAAGACGTTAAAAACAGTGTTGGTAGAGTTCGCTTTAGTTCGCCATGATACTTATACAACAGCATTAACCAGTAATACAGATTTAACACCATCAGAATTGGTACCAGACGCATTGTGCTTTAGACTAAACTAAATTAAAGCTAACAATGGGAAAATTTACCAGCAGCCTAACGAATTTTTAACAAAATTTGACTCGATTTACTGTTATAAAGGGCAAAGCCTTTGCTATTTAAAAATAACCACGGATAATCAATATTCTGAAAAAAGAAAAAAGGTTCATTTTAAGCCCAAGAATCGATTGATGGATTGTCTTCGGACAAAGCTTGTCCTGTACGGTACCAAAGGCCCCTAGACAAGGGCCTCTGTGCGGTAGGCTACAAACGTACTTCCGAGTAAATATCTTAGACTCTACCCATTCTAAGACCTATTGTTACTGTATTCTATTTTAATAATATAATTATTTTAATAGGCCTAGAAAATGAGAGGCACGGTATGTCCACCAAAAATCCCAAGGTTTGACTTTGGCATTCCACCTAAAATATCCCTCCCCAACTCCTTACAAAATCTCGTCTCTCACGCAAAATTTTTGTTTTTGAATCATTAAGAAATAACGTAAAATTTATTCAAATTTATGCAGACTCTGTTTCATGTATATTGTTACTCATTAGGCTATCCTTCCTTCCTTACTATAAAAAAAAGATTGGGCCTGGGTGACGTCATAAATAGCCTTACAATGCTCATCTTCAGCAGGCCTACCTCTTAGAGAACCAGACTAAACTATCTCTGTATGTATAAACTTACTCTGCAAGAGCTGCCATTAAATTTAGATGGATGCAAAGGCTAAAAACATTTACAGATATTGTTGAAAAGTCCTTACAGAAAGCCATCACGGCTCATGATCCATTCTAGCATAAGATCTACATTAAAAATACTTTCATTTTACATAAAAATTAAAAAGATTGATTAATATTCTGATAAACTTCACTCAACTCGAAAAAAATTGAGTTCGAGAACTGTTCACAGAAACTAATTGCACAAATGTGATTAAGGTGAAACAGCGAAAACAAATCTCCTACTCGTATAATGTAGTTTTTTTTATTTTAGCTTAGGCTACGCTCTACATTGACAGTAATTAGAGCTAAATGTTCACCTAAACGGGTAAGAACACCAAATTTTTAATCAGAGCTTGACTTTCCACCATCATTCATTTGCTATTGACTCAGAATTTGAATTTTTATTTTATTTTATTAACAAGTTTTTACTTTCGTGTTGATTCCAATTTTTAATTTTGACTTCAACTTTCACTCTTGACTTTCAAATTTGCTTTTGAATGCGACTGAATTTAAATTTATTGAAGCAAAGTCAAAATAGAAAGTCAATATGTGAAATCAAAAACGAAAAGCCAAAGTCGTAGTCAAAATTCAAATTTGAATTCATAAATGAAATGTCGAATTTAAGCTGAAAAGTCGACTGCAAAAACAGTGACTAAAATAAAGGAGCTTAAAATATAAAAAAAATCAGTTCCACATCAAACATACTTTCATTAAAGGGAAAAGACTAAAATAGTTTATTTCAAATATCAAATGCTTTTTTGCTCTTGCAAACCAAACATTGAAAATAAAATTCATTTAAAAAAATGTGATTATGGAGAAAAAGGTCACGAACAGTGGTTCATATTGATAAATAAATGGCAAAATACACCATTTTCATTTTGGAAAGAGGAATTACGCGAGTTCTACAGTGTTCGAAAAGTCCCGTCACTCCCTACAAAATGTACATATTGTAATACCAATTTTATTTTTGTGTGATTAAATAAATTTATATACGATTCATTAACATTTTTTTTCTTTTCCAGGTATTAGAGTTGCGTAAACAATGGCAGACCAGTTCACTTACACTCTGGAAGAAAGGATAGTGATGAGCACATGGGCTTATGAAAGGTCACATACTGGCAAAACGATGCATGATATCCAGAATTATTTCAACGCAAGATTCAATAAGGCTGCACCACCAAACAAGACTATTATGCTGGGAGAAAAAACCGTTTGAAACTGGCTCCATCAAGGACAGGCCACGGTCGGAAAAACCAACAATGCGAGCGGGACAATGTGAAGGTGTGATTGCATCGGTGGCTCGTTCATCGAAACAATCACTTCAGAAACGCTCGCAAGATCTTGCAGTCCCCATGTCCACAGTGACAGATCACCTGACAAAAGATCTCTGCATGAAACCATACCGCCTGGCATAATCCTTTATTACGAAAATGATGGTGCACATACAAATATTCTTGATTAGTAACTGTATTTACTGTAATTAAAGTAATTGTTGCTAGTGACTCGTTTCTTAAATTACACCTACCACATATAAATACAATTAATCACAAAAATAAAATTAGTATTACAATATGTACATTTTGTAGGGGGTCACAGGACTTTTCGAACATCCTGTACATTAAAAATAATTTAATTTGTAAAATTACAAATGGTTTATTCTTCTATAGGGCCTACATTAACCGGTTTTAATGCTAAAAGTGCTTACATTGCCAAAAAAAATTAGATTATCTTAAATTTTTTAAATAATTCGTACTCACGTCATCATATTCCAAGATCTAATAAAAAATGCACAAACCAGAATTCCAGACGAAATAGAGGGCGAGTCACGACGAAATGTCATAACTTCGGGAGCTTATAGCCGAGATCATTCCCAATCAAAAAGTTCATATGAACATAGGTCCGATTCTTAACGGTTATGGAGCTATGGATGTTTGAATGTTTAAAACAAGAATAAGCGAACAAATAGCTGCTAAAGTTTTTTATTCGTGAATTTACAATAACTGCTCAAAATGACTACCCTCGGCCTCAATACATATCGCGGCTCGTCTGTAAATGGGTCATTCTCTGTCAGATCAACCAAAAAAAAATGAAATTAACACCCTCATCTCTCATATTTTGCTGAAATTTGGTTTATAGAGAGTTTGTGAGCCCTGAATCCATTTCTGAAATTATAAGGTCAATCCGACCAACGGTTCAAGAGATATGACCTCGGGCAATTTGAGGTCACTTGCGAGGTTACTAACATTTGGCGAGCCATAACTTGGGTAATAATTGTCATAATTATATAAAAGTATATATATTTAGAATCAGAAAACGACAAGGAATCCAAATATGCAAGTTTTAGAACTCTAGGTTGAAAAATAAAAAAGTTACACTGTAACCAAAATTTGAGGTCACGATTTGACCTCTGGGGTATCAAATGAGAATTTTTTTTTAAATGTAAAAAATGAAGGCATAGGCATTGCCTATTAGAATCAGCAAAAAAAAGTTTGTTTATGTTAGTATTTTTCATGTAACTAACATATAAGTGAACACCATATTCATAAGTTGTGCGTCAATTCTACCTATTTTTTCACACTTAAGCTCATAATTTGACCTATAGAAATTAAAATTACATTTTTTATAGATATAAAAAACAAAGTCAGAGTTCTTGACTAATAGAAACAATCATAAAAAGTTTGTTTATGTTGGTACTTTTCATGTAACTAACTTATAAGTGAACACCATATTTATAAATTGCTTGTCATTTCAAGGAATTTTTATATCTTAGCTATCAATTTGACCTCAAGCTCCAAGAATTTAATAAAAATTGTATTTCACTGCTAATCTACACTGGCAATAATAGTTATAATAGTGAAAGGGGAAGACTAAGCTCACATGTAGCCTAAACAAACCTGTTGAAACATGTTGCTACTTGTCTAAGTGCAGAATCAACACAGATAGTTGCAAAATTCCTTGTCTACAGGTTAGTACAGTTCCAGCCAGCACTGTGGGTGGCTGGTGGGTATGGTGTTTTAATGAGCCTCAGAGACTATCAAGGCCTAAAATATTAAGTGTGTATAGCTATATATTTTCTAAAAAATATATATTACCTAATTGTAAATCCTATATCTTTACAGATCAAAATACAATGGTTCGGCACTTGAAATACTGCCAGGACCCTATTCAAAAACACAAGAAACGCATAACAATCAATCTTAGAAAAGTGACTGATGTACTTGTTGAAAAATGTGCTGGAAGAGTGAAAAAAGACTCATTGTTGTGTGTGAACTGCTGGACACTGATAATGAAAAACCCCACTATACTTAGTACCACTGAAAACAACGAGTCTGAGCAGGATTCAAATGAATCATCTACTATCAGTGGCTTGAGTAACATCTCTTCAATTCAAGATCTGGACAATGACAGTGATTGCTTGATAAAAGAAAATCCTTCAACTTCAGTTGAACCAGTTCTAGCATTTCTGGACCAAACACCAGTTAAAAAAAGTAAGTAATAAATTAATATAATAACTTATACTTTACTACAAGGTCTGTTTGATCTACTATATAGCCAATTATATAGCATTTAAGGTACTATAATTAATATTTAATTACTAATATTCAGGTGTGTGAAACCTATTTTTCTGTTCTTTTCAGAAGGGCTGTCATTAAGCCAGAAAAAGTGCAAGGCTCGTGGTAAGCTATCATCTGCTCAGAAACACCTGAAGGAGAGGCTAGAACTCAGTTATGGTGTTCAAATTACCGAGGAGGTAAGTGATACTTCAAAACCTGAAACTAAATCTGAAAAACATCTAGACAAATTAATGAATGAATTGAAACAGTCATTCCTGGAGAGCAAATGTCACCATCACAAACTACAAATATTGACACTCTCACCATCACAAACTACAAATATTGACACTCTCACCATACACAATTGAAAAAACAGCTAGTTTCTTTCAAACTACAACATACATGGTGAAAAGAAGCCGTTCACTTAAATCAGAACATGGAATCCTTCCGAAGATTCCACTAATGAGCAAAGGAAAAGTGATATCTGAAGAACACAAAGATATAGTTAGAAGATTCTATGAGTCAGAAGAGGTTAGTCGTATGTGTCCTGGCCAAAAGGATTGCGTGAAAGTTATTAGTGCTGAAGGTGCAATGAAGGTGCAAAAACGATTGGTCCTCGGGAATTTAAGAGAGATGTTTGAACTATATAAAAATGATGAAAAGAATCCCAAAATAGGATTTTCCACATTTGCAAAATTACGGCCATCATATTGTGTGCTTGCCGGTAGTGGTGGGACTCATTCTGTCTGTGTCTGCACATACCATCAAAATCCAAAATTGCAGCTGGCTGCATTGGGAGAAAGAGGTCTTTCATACAAGGATCTTATGGATTACAGTGTCTACAGTACAGAAAGAGAGACTTGCATGATGCAACTTTGCAATGATTGCCCAAGAGAAGAGGGTGTCCTGGATTTTCTTGAGTTACTTGACAGTGTGAAATCAGCTCCAAATGAAATATCTTACAAGCAATGGGTGACTGTTGACCGTTGTACAATGGTTGATAAGGTGGAGCCACTTCATGAATACTTATCATCCCTAAGCATGAAAATATCCCGCATGGTTCGTCATCACTTTGTTGCTCAGCAACAATCACAGTACTTCAAGCAGTTGAAAGAAACACTACCACCTCAGAGCGAGGTAGTTATAGTAGGTGATTTCTCTGAGAATTATTCTTTCATTGTCCAGGATGCTGCCCAAGGGTTTCACTGGGACAATTCACAGTGTACAGTTCACCCTTTTGTCATCTATTATAGATCATCTGCAGACCAGGAACTTAGCCATTTTAGTGTCTGTTTCTTATCTGCATCACTAAAACACAACACTATAATGGTTTACTCATTCATATTGAAGCTTATGACATATGTTAAATTCAGATGCCCACAATTGAAGAAGGTGCACTATTTCTCAGATGGATGTGCTGGCCAATATAAGAACAGATACAACTTCACAAATCTCTGTTACCATGAAGAGGATTTTGGTCTGTCTTGTGAATGGCACTTCTTTGCTACATCCCATGGCAAAAATGCATGTGATGGGATTGGAGGAACAGTGAAAAGAGCTACTGCTCGTGCCAGTTTGCAGAGAACTACAGAGAGGCAAATTCTTACACCAGAACACATGTTTCAGTTTTGTGAAGAAAACTTGAGCAAGAAGATAAATTTTTTCTTTGTAACTACAGCTGATTTGAAAGATGCAGAAGAACGGTTGGAACATCGATTCAAG
Organism: Bathynomus jamesi; assembly: GCA_023014485.1. NCBI lineage: Eukaryota > Metazoa > Arthropoda > Malacostraca > Isopoda > Cirolanidae > Bathynomus > Bathynomus jamesi. The sequence continues at coordinate 481,754 of JAJOZX010000716.1, read as the reverse complement.
GATAGTAGGGCTATTCCTGGAACTCAGAAATATCATAGATTTGTTCCCCTAAACAAGGAAGAACTGATGGTGTATCCCATTTCAAGTGGCATTGGAGAAAAGAAAAGAATAAGGAAAAGTCATTTTACTAATGAACCTGCAATGCTTGGTAACCTAAAATGTGTCAAACCAGGAGAGTATGTTGGCTGCATTTATGACATGCAAGTTTGGTATGGAATTGTGGAGGAATATTGTGAAGAGTTTGATGATTTCACTGTGAACTTTCTACATCCCTCTGGGTCATCAGGATCAAGTGCATATTATTATCCATCAAACAAGGATTCATGTGCAGTGCCAGGACATCATATATTAACTGTAATGAGTTGTCCTACCCTAAGAGGAGGCAGCAGAATTCAATACATTTTTCCACAAAAAGAAATTGATGAGAGCATCGAGCATGCAAAAATTGTATTAGGCTAGCACATGAATCCTCTAAGTAGGTCTTCCCCTTTCACTATTATAACTATTATTGCCAGTGTAGATTAGCAGTGAAATACAATTTTACATTTTTTGCCTTTGTTTTTATATCTATAAAAAAATGTAATTTTAATTTCTATAGGTCAAATTATGAGCTTAAGTGTGAAAAAATAGGTAGAATTGACGCACAACTTATGAATATGGTGTTCACTTATATGTTAGTTACATGAAAAATACTAACATAAACAAACTTTTTTTGCTGATTCTAATAGCCAATGCCTATGCCTTCATTTTTTACATTTAAAAAAAAAAAATTCTCATTTGATACCCCAGAGGTCAAATCGTGACCTCAAATTTTGGTTACAGTGTAACTTTTTATTTTTCAACCTAGAGTTCTAAAACTTGCATATTTGGATTCCTTGTCGTTTTCTGATTCTAAATATATATACTTTTATATAATTGTGACCATTATTACCCAAGTTATGGGTCGCCAAATGTTAGTGACCTCGCAAGTGACCTCAAATTTCCCGAGGTCATATCTCCTGAACCGTTGGTCGGATTGACCTTATAATTTCAGAAATGGATTCAGGGCCCACAAACTCTCTATAAACCAAATTTCAGCAAAATCTGAGAGATGAGGGTGTTAGGCACTGGTTGATCTGACAGAGAATTACCCAAATCGTGCGTGTAGCTCGCATTAGTTCATTACGATTGTCCTTTATGAGGGCTGCAGCATTCAAAATGCGACGGAGCAATGCTTGAAATTCAAATAATCATAGCTCCATAACCATTAAGAATCGGACTTGTGTTCATATGAAGTTTTTTACCTCGGCTATAAGCTTCCGAAGTTATGACATTTCGTCGTGAGTCACCCTGTATTTTAAAGTTCACGACGACGCAAAAAGGTACTGTACAACGTAAGACTCCGACTCGACCTTCGGTAGGCTAACAAAAATAGGCCTAACAAGAGGAAGAAGCCATTAAAATAAAAGGCAAACAAAAAAAAATTATTCAGAAAAAGGATACAACTTACCTAAAGTCACATTTTTCAGTATTTTTCTGCACAATTTAGATGTCGACACGATATTAATATGATACTTTTATAGTATTCTGGTGTGAATGTGTGAAAAAGGAAAGTAAAACGTCTATCTGCTTTCTTTATTAATTTCAACTTCGTACTGTACGCTAACTCTGCCTGGAATAATGCGCCATCACCACATTTCTGTTATTGTTTTTGGCCCAAATATGAAAATACAGTGTATCTCAAAATTCCTGCCCCATAATGTCCCAGAGGCAGGACCTCTGGGACACCCTGTATAGTTGGCCGTACCGTAACCTCCTCTATTCCGTATGTCCCGCGTTCATTTCAAAGCCTATTGGCGACTTAAGATCGATCGAAAGTCTGGCTAGCCTACTATGCCCAAATCTTCATGGCATTTTAGGATTTAGACAAACATTATATGGGTATACAGTAAGGATGTTGCAAATATTCGCATCCGCGGAATATCCGCAGTTTTTTCACACCGCATCAGCAGATATAAAAACTGAATATCCGCAACCGCATCCGCGAATGTCAAGTTTTTTACATCCTTGGCATCCCTAGTATACAATGTAACTGAAATAGGAATTTACTGTACGTGTTGGGGTTGCTGAAACTGACCTTTAACAAAATCCTAAGCCCTGTTTGGACATAAAAGTATTCACAACGACATAACATTCAAGTCAATTACAGTTTTGAATAAGAAGGTTGTCGAAAATAATTTCAAGTCAATAAAGGACTGGCTGCCACCTTACACTCACACAAAATTCAAACGTGAGGTACGATCCAATACAAACTATTTATTTAATACCATACCATTATACAAGTGCGCATTATTGTAGTGGTTATGCCTTTTTAACCTTTCTTATTTTGCTTTTAGTACTATTTTGCTCTTTCTTTATTTAATTTCTCTTCTATCATTAATCATTCTCTTTACGCTCTTTCACTAGCAGCTGACGAGGAAGCTTCTAACAGTGGCTGTATCCTCCAGCGCGGGACACGTCAACGCGAAGAAGAGGCGACATCAAACCGAAACATCAACGCGCTAGTGGCCAAACTTCCTCAAATCTCCGTGCAGCGGGCTGTCTACGGTTGACCAGACTGGCAGTCGACGGCCTGTTGCGTGGCACGGTCAGAGTGGCGATCGGCTCCCGGGGCCGGACCTATTCTCAGCGTGCTATTTTTTCATTTACGGGGAGCAATTGCGTGCTCCCTGGACTACTCTTACTCTCCGGCGACATTAAGACTAATCCAGGCCCCACTACAACTTACACATGTCACCATACACAAAGACATAGACACAATAGCACCATGAGACACATACAGAAGTATAATATTAACATATTACAGTACAACGTAGATGGCCTCGCAAACAAAATCATGCAGCTTAGGGAATTCGTACACAAACAAACATTCACATAGCACTTATACAAGAAACAAAACTAAAACGCACACACAAAACACCCACCATCCCTGACTTCACGGCGATCCGTCAAGATCGTACTGGGGGTAACGGGGGTGGACTCATCACTTACATACGTAAAAGCATTAGCTACACTGATGCCACCCAAAACATTACAAACACAATCTAAGCAGATAACACGATAGAAATACAGGCAGTTAACATTAAAACACGCTCAAAACACACCACACTAATCAACATTTACATCCCACCAGATAGTTCACCTCAGGTGCCAGCCAATTACAATCCACAGTTACACAATCTGGCCTCTCTCACTAATGTCATCTTAGGAGGAGACTTCAACACTAAAGACACTAGTTGGTACCTGCACAACCAAAGCAACACCAGAGGCGCCAACATAGCCACACAACTAAACAGCCTCTTCATTCTTAACAATACAGAAGAACATACACACATACCACACAAAGCAGGATACTCAAACTCCTCCCCAGACATAGCGTTCTGTTCCCCCTCATTAGCAACACATACACACTGGAGAACAGAAAAACAACTATCATCAGACCACTTGCCCATCATCATTACAACACGTTCTACACTCTGCCCCAACAGCCTTTGGCACACTTACAGAAATTACAAGAAAGCTGGTTGGGAACAGTTCAAAATACAGACTGAGGAACAATTCATCACATTAAACAGCACACCCATCATAAACATCAATACAATACTCAAGACATTTAATCAGATCATCAATAATTCAAACAAATACATACCCGAGGGCAACATTAGGAAATACAACCCAAATTACACTAGAGAAGTAGCCCACCTCATAAGGCAATGTAACAACCTCAAACAAAACACACAAACACCACAGACAGAAGCCATAAAACAGCAGATACAACAGCTCAACACAGAAATAAACAACAAACTCAAAGAAAAACAAACAGAAACATTTAGGGAATTCATAACACTAAACCACTCCACAGGTACATCCAGGCTATACAAGACTATAAACAGCATTACCCACTCTAACAGCGGCATTCACACCTCACACGCGGCTATCTGTCGCAGCCAAAATAATATCCCAACATACACACAACAAGTTAACATTCTAGTTAATCACTACGCAAAGATAAGTCACTTAAACAGACAACAGCCAGAAACACGCAGACAGACAAACAGCCAGACACAAGAAAACCTACAGACTCGACACGACCATTACACGCTTCAATACAGACCAGACTACCAACATCATCAAAAACATTAAGAATTCGAAGGCTACTGGACCAGACAACATATCTAACATACACCTTAAACATTTGGGCCCACAGGGAATACTAGCTCTCACAAATATCAGCACATATTCATACCAACACTATTATTCCTGACATGTGGAAACAAGGTAAAATTATTACATTACTCAAACCAAACAAAAATCCAACAAAATCAGCTTCCTATAGACCCATTACTTTACTATGCACACTAGGGTGGCCCTTATTTTGTCACTTTTTATTTTTTTCTTTCTCACCCCTTCATTAGATGCTTCCTATTGAGAAAGCTTTGCATGCAAAATTTTATAGCGTTTGGACAATATTTAGTGTGTGCTCAAGCTGTCCGAAATTTTAAGCATCCTAACTCTGTAGTTGCCTTGTATAATACATTACGGATTCACTCACACTCAAATTCAGTATTCATTTAATATAAAAAAGTTGTACAATTAGTATTTATTAATATATTTCTAACAATAAGCTTGGTTGCTATTAAATTTTACTTAATTTTGTGAATTAGATGTATAAAATTAATAATCTTTACATACAGGGTGTCCCGTAAGTCTGGACCCATAGGGATTTATAATATATTTTTTTATTATGTTATTATTATTATTTTATTATTATTATTTTTTTATTATTTTTATTATGATTTTTATTTGTGGGGCCACTTGAAAGCCAAAGTGTACGAGGTCAAACTTCAGAACATTTTCCACCTTAAAGCACGCATTGTGGAGGCGTGTCAAGAAATTTCTGCGACTGTGATTCAGAAAGTGCTGTCGCAGTGGAGATTGCGTCTTCAACTATGTGTGCGACACAACGGCGGACACTTTGAACAGATTATGTAATAAATTTTTGGACTATTTTGTAATTTTATTATTTTTCCCTATGGGTCCAGACTTACGGGACACCCTGTATATAGTGGGTGTGACCGCTACCCTGGAACATCATCCCAATGCATTTCCTCGGCGATGGGACTCAAAATAATGTGATTTGAGCTGGGCACGACTTTGCAGATAATCAAATTTAGCTTATTAGATCCCCATATCATTTGCAAAGCCCCATCATTTTTTTTTTACTTATTTCATTCAATTAATACAAGATTTTTAAACAACAAACAATACTTTTATTAAAATTAAAGGTGATAAGAAATTGAACTGAAAAGTTAACACAACACAACCCTTATTTAAAGGTTGCAAGAAGAGTCTGATATGCCTTTGAGAATGGTATCCTTCTTGGAATCGGGGTACTTCTTCCGATGCTCTTGGACAATTTGAACGACAAACTGCGACTGTTCTTCATTCTTGCTGAGGAGTCTATTATATTCCTGCATCAATGCAACTCCCCTTTCAGCAGTGTCATTCACTACTCGAAGATCTTTGACCACTGATCACTGACGCGATGGTAAAGACCGCATCACGGTCACTAGTTTTAGTGCGATCCAACGACGAAAGAACTTCTGGATGGAGGATATTCTTGCGGCCTCATTTTGGATGAGGTGATGACACTACGACTCCTCCAACAGTTCCTTTATTCTCTGAATCCGTGGTGGTAGGGCGGGTCGTACTCAGGTGACATGAATCTGAAGGAAATCCTACCATCAGGGGTGTCTAAATTATGTGTTTTTACATGGGGAATTCAAATATGAGCTTCTTTTTTGGATAGGATAACTCTAACCTACATCATTTTGTATTTCTAAATTGCCAATTTTACCCTTTTGAACCCCTTTATAATATATTAAAAGATATAAGGTAAATCATTTATATTGACAAGGCCAAATCAACTTTACATATATTTATTAATAGGTGAACTGCATGTATATCACTGGATATAATTACAAAGATCGTTCTCCTGACATCTTGAACTTTGCCAGGTTGCACAAATCCTGCTTTGACTCAGACTTGGACATCAGCTTCCTGCTGGCCTCCTGAGCCCTGATCCCTCCATCCCTCTTTTCCTGTGAGAAGTACTTAGCAGAAGCCTCAGTCACCATTTTAACAACCCTCTCAATGCTTTGTGTGTGGCAAGGCCAGTTGCGCACCTCCATGGGGGTGTTGATGAAGTTTTTCACCTCAGGTGCTTAGAGAGCAGGTGAGAGGTGGCTCTGACACACCTTCTGACCAGCTGATCAAGTCACCGATGCTGGAAGCATCACAATTGATGTCAGGTGTCCTTCTGCTCCTAACAGAGGAGTCCCCCAGCTGAGTGTCCGGGTCCCCCTCTCCCCTGATGGCCAGGATTCTCTCCACCCCTTCAATCCTCTCCTTCTGATCCTCAGAGCAGAGTAGTGTTTGGAGGATGACTTCACTGTGGGCATACCAAGCAGATCTTCTCACAGTTGGCATCACAATATCCAGCACCTCCTTTCTCTGGGACTTGAGGCAGTCCAGCTGAAAGAGGATGTGCCTAGGCCCTTCGATCCAGGAGTGCTTGACCTTCACGTTGAACCAACATGGGTAATACTGTACACTCCAATGATGAATTCCACAATGAATTGCAGAATCTTCAGGTTCTTTCTTTTAAGTCCGTGCTTTGACACCCAGAGCCTGAGAAGTCTGTTCGCTGTGGTGAGCCAGCGGCTGTGGTTTACTGGTCCTATCTCTAACAGAGCCAGCCCTGCAGGAAGTACTCCATCCCTGACTGCACAGACAATTTTATAGCCATAGTATTGATCAGTTGAGAGATCTTGAATGACCTTGTCAGGAAGCTTGATCAGTGGAGGGCCAACAGAGATTCGGGTGAAGTTTGGATTGATATCAAAGTCTGTAGCAGAATCAAGGAGCTTTCCTATTGGCCCGGATAATTTTTTGTCTGACAGAGTAGGGCCATCAAGGTCAACAATGAGATGGCGCAGGGGAAGTTCAACAGTGTGCAGGTTGCACACCAACCAGACCAGCTTTCTCCCCAGGTGCAGCTCCAGCTTCCGCATTACTCCAGCTTTCACACCAGTGTTGACATTTGTTGAGTCTCCTCCAATGGCCAACAAGGTCTTATCATAACCCCTCTCTTTCAGCCAGGCAAACAGGACCTTAGCAATCTTCTCCGCATGTGACTCCTCTTTAGTTGCTTTCTCTGGGGTGAAGTGGAACAAATAGTATCACTATAATATGCGTAGAAATAGCTTTTTCTAAAATATAACAGAATAATACTCACATGTGAACAGTAACAAAAAAAAATATCAGTAGATAATCACTAAATCTATCCCCTCATTGCAAGCCGAGGTGGTAAAATAGCTTCATAAATCATGAGTCACTTCAAATATTTCACAAAACGTTTTAGAATGTTCTGAAACGTTACATTCTAGCCTCTGAGAAAGGTGGCTCAGAAAATGGCCTTATGCGCGCCAGAAAACCGTCAAAATATTTCATATACCAAACTGTATGATAATTACAATTAAGTGGAATGGCACACCTTTTTATTTGAGTATTTAAATATTATTATTATTATATGAATTACATTATATGTGTTTATATGAATTAGTTAGAACAATGCTCTATGAGAGATAACGTGAGCAGCCATGATAGAAAACGTGAGAAGACATATTCTGGGGTAACTACAATAGTAAAATAATCAACAATTTAATAATAATCAACTGCAAAATGATGTAGGTTAGGGTTATCAGAATTAAATATTTTCTTCAGAATTGTGTTCTATACACCAAAATGTCATTTGAACACCCCTCTCCATTGATTTAAAAAAAATGCATAGTATGACCCGCCCTACCGTGGTGGTCTCACCTGTGGAAGATGAAGATGATTCCAGGACGATTTTTCTGTTAAGTACGAGATTCTCTATTTCATGTCTCTTCTTAAATTCATCATTCCGAATTCGCTTCTTCGTAGCTGCTTCCTCCTTTTTAGCTAAAGTCATATCAATTCCAGCAATGGAGCCTCTTCTGCCCTTCTCTCTTTGCCAAAAGGAACGCTTTATCCTCCTCATTCGTCATCAACACCATAGCATTTTGGTGAGCAACGTCGAAAAGGTCATCAAAGCAGGATTTCAGCTCTTCTTCTTTCTTCCTTTGTGTATCCGTCTTCGGGGACTGATTTTTTTTCAAAAGATCCCACGTCTTCATCAGACTCTCCAACTGTTTCACTGCATGTTGAACTGGCCACAGTGGAATCCTCGCCTTCTTCCACAAAGTCTCCACTTCCGCTATCGTCAACTGAGCAGCCTTGTGCTTATTCTTAATCGACTGAAGCAAATGTAGATAGTACCTCATAACATCCCCATTACTTGCCAATTTTGCACCTGATAAACAATTTTCAGTATGTTCAAGCAAATAAACCGTGTTTTTTCCGAGGTCCACTAGCCATCACAAAAAATCTATATACCTAGATAAAAAGAAAGCGTAATGTCGTTTAGCATATAAGAACATAAGATCATCGCTACTATTTGTTTCAAATTAACCATATATAATACGGCAAGTCATGTAATAAGCAAATTCTACCAATAACCCATCACACCTATTTGATAATATATGAGAGAGTCGAGAGAGAAAGTTTGAAGTCCTTGAGTACACCCTATATATACTTATATCTCACTAAAATTTTGTGTGTTATTTTCTAGTGATATAGAATTCAACTGAAGGGTGAGAGAAAAAAAAATCGTAACTTAAAATTTTAGCACCACTTAAGGGCCACCCTAATGCACACCTTTCAAAGTAACAGAAAGACTAACCTTACAAATCACCAACCCACGCATACCACTATCGCCTACTCAACATGGATTTAGACCTCACCACTCAACCACGACATTACTCACTAACTTTACGCAGCACATCATGGATGGCATCAACTCCAGACCACTAGCTCAACGTACACTATTAGCAACACTAGACATTAGTAAAGCATTTGATGCTATCCCACGCTTCCCTCTCATAAACAAAATACTCAACACAAACATGCACAATAACATCAAAATGTGGTTGAGCGACTATCTTTCAGGAAGATACTCACATGTCATATTTAATGGCAAGTCATCCAAAAACAAGCTTTTTCCGAACGGGGTCCCTCAAGGTTCTGTTCTCTCACCAACACTGATCAACTTATACATGCATGACATTCCAACATCCATAGATAACAAGCTTACCTTATCATATACAGATGACATTACTCTAACATCCACCCACAACATCGACATCGCTACAAATAACCTACAAACATACATAAACAATATACAAGACTGGCTCACACACAATAGACTCAAAGTAGCGCCCACAAAATCAGCCATCACCTTGCTTACAAGCAACACAAAAGAACACGAGGTAACTCCACAGCTTACACTAAACAACATCAACATTCCACACACTCACAGGGCCAAAATACTTGGGGTCACATAAAACACCATTATCTTTTGCAAACCACATTCAGGACATTAAAAACAAATGTACGTCAAGACTTAACACGCTTAGGGTACAAACAGGCACAAACTTTGGACACCAGCAGGAAACAACATCATTCATATACAAACAATATATTCGCTCAGTTATGGACTATGCTAGCCCATGCTGGGTACCCATTACCTCAAACACACACATAAACACCTTACAGACAATACAAAACAACGCACTTCGTATCATTACAGGATACACTCAAACAACACCAATAGAACACCTGCACACAGAAAAAAAAATACTGAAAGTTAGGGAACATTTAGACATGAGGGGAACACAATTCATGGCAGCAGCGACAACTAACCCACAACACCCTTGCCACTACATGTACAATCATGCACCAACACCTCGCACCATTAAAGTAACACCAGAGAGACATTATAACCAAATACTCCATTCCATATCACGCCCGATAGACATCACACAGTACAGAAAACACATACACACACACCTAACCCACAAAGCACTGACACGTACTCGGTCCGAATGCGGTCCTAGGTGCGAAGCCGCCACCCATTAACAGGCGAGAGATCAGCCTGAGCAGATCGGATCGAGTTAACTTAGCACGATTCCGATGTGGGCATCACCCCAACTTACGGACATATAAACACAGACTAGACAACTCCAGACGACACCTACCACCTGTGCCAGGACACACCACAAACAATTGAACACATTATGACAGACTGTACCGCTCTAGCACAACAGCGAACACAACACATCACTAGTGCGCTGAACCTCTGGTCCACTCTGGAGAGGGCGATCGGTTACCTGCGTGCCGCCGGCTTGCTCGATCAGGGTGAGCTGATGGCTAAACAACAACTCCTTTCACTCGCTTTTTCGGTGTGCTTTATAAATGGGTAGACGTGACCAAGTGGAAAGCCGTTATAATTCGAACAATGCGAGGGAGACCGGGGTGATTAATTATACTTTTCATTAACATTTTACTAACTTTATTTATACCGAAACCACTTTTAGTTAAACGGGGTAATGCGAGGGGGGAATTTAACTTTAACACTTAAGCCGGAGAGAGACGCAAACGAATATTCTACATTCACACAAAACATCTTAACACCAAAAGACACCTTCTTATACCCAAGGCCATCCGATGACTGCCCTTTTTAGGGCATTTCTCTCTCTCGTCCCGCTTGGTCCGATTCTTAGTGTTGCCAACTCATATTTTATAATTTTAATTTATAAACAAACCATTATTCATCGTAATTACATTTATTAAATATTATTATTATCTTTACTAATTTCTTATAACCAAAACATTCTAATTTTTAATTAGACATCACTACAGCATAATATATATATATATATATATATATATATATATATATATATATATATATATATATATACAGGGCGTCCCAAAAAAATGTATACACACTTTAAATAATTATAAAGGCAGTGTTTATTAAAATACATTTCATTTTCAAAATGTAATAGAATCTACAGACATTATTTAATTGTTTTGTCAACGCCTGTTTTCAAACTAACGTCCGTTCTGGTCCAGGCACTGCTGATAACGCGAAGCAATGGAATCGCAAACATCACGAAACATTTCGTTTGGTATTTGTGTGCATTCTCGTTCAATGGCTGCCCCCAATTCAGCGACTGTTGCAGGTTTTATAGCGTAGACTTTGTCTTTTAAGTATCCCCATAAAAAGTCTAGTGGTGTGAGGTCTGGTGAACGCGGAGGGTATTCTACGAAACCCCTTCGTCCAATCCACATCCACATCGTGCCAAGTACCACTCGCAATACTCCACTCTTCGGTCCGGATCATCTTCATTAATAGCATGGACTAATCTTGGAATGTAACTTTTCCATTGACAGCGCTTCAAAATGCGTTGGACAGACGATTCTGAAATTCCTACCTCACGACTCGCTTGCCGCACAGATTTTCTTGGACGTTGGTGATACGTTTCCAGTACTCTTTCTTGCTTTGTGGGGCTTGTCGATGTCCGTGGTCTTCCGGAACGCTTCTTGTGGACATTCTGAACAGTTCCATCGGCTTCAAACTTATCTCTAATTCGAGTGATGGTAAGTCGCGTTGGTGGATCTGTTTGAAACTCCCTCCTAAACTGTCTTTGCACTTCAACTGCGTTTTCACACTTCCAGTAGCATTTTAGAATGAATTTCCTTTGTTCAAAGCTTAGTCTGACTGCCATTATTAATTCTAATGGGTTTAACTTGGAAAGAAAGAAACATCAATTGAGCTATCAGCTGTTAAAGTGTGTATACATTTTTTTGGGACGCCCTGTATATATATATACACAAGTTTCGTGGACTCCTGATTAACCGAAAGTAGGTCACGTGAGAACTAACTAACCAATCAAAAATAATAACCTGACCTAGTGTAGCCTAACCCAGACACGCAAGACTCGCCCCAACTGATCCAATGGATGTAATGGGCGGATCACCGAAATCTGACCGCTGCGCCTTGCACAGCAAAAGCTCCCAAAACAACCTAGGGGAGGGGAGGGTTACTAGGAGTGCGAGTGTTACTAAAACCTTCCCTGGTTCTCCCTGACTGTGTATACTAAATTTGGTGCACATTATCCAAGCCGTCCAGGCGTATAAACGAATATATAAATAAATAAATGGTACTTATGTATTATCGGGATTACCAAATTGTTTATTATGTATTTTTGCTCTCGTCATTTTCGTTTAAACTAACGAAAATATCACAAATTAACCTAACCAATCATCAAAAGCGTACAGTTAACCTAACCGGGCATTCAGTTGGAAGATATTTAGGTGAAATAACCAATATTAACCGGTTAGATCAACTGAATGCCCGGTTAAGTCAACTGTACGCTCTTCATGATTGGTTAGGTTAAGTTGTGATATTTTCGTCAGTTTAAACGAAAATGACGAGAGCAAAAATACATAAACAGTTTGGTAGTCCCGATAATACGTAAGTATCAAATAAATAAATAAATAAATAATATATATATATATATATAGTAGCTACCAGATTTTTTGAGTCAGGAAAGTTGGAAATCCCGCCCATTTCATACATCGGGTCAATGAAGGTGAACCTTATGCCCGGATTAAGCGTAGACTATGTTAAGTAGTTGTTCTAGGTTGGTTAATACTTTTGGTTAACTTTCGGGTTCGGTTACAGTCGGTTAAGTGGTTGTTTTAGGTTGGTTAGTTATTTCTCATGTGACCAACTATCGGCCAATTAGCGATCCAAAAAAAAAAAATAGGTGGCTCCGAAACTCAATATTTACCCAATTTCTTACGTTTATCAACTTTCAGCCAATTGACTGTCATGAGCGTTACCAATACCAAGGTGTCCACAAATTTATGGTAACCTTCGTTTTACTTCCTCCTGAATTGTTCATTCCGATAAAGGTCAAACTTGTTGCCCTACATCCCGGGGCTGGTGGATTCGTACTCAACGATGCTAATCACACCATCATACCATATATATATATATATATATATATATATATATATATATATATATATATATATATATATATATATATATATATATTACAGCATATTCTATGTAAATTTTTAAATCTAAAAAGCTTTATGGTTATGGTGCTAACTACTGCTATGGTAAATAGGTATTAGGTAGTATGGACCCACAAGAGAATTTAAGATAGACATAATCTGCATTTGCCGGACAGATATGTTCACAGAGTATGTTATGACTATGGATAAACTTGTGGTGTATACGGATAAAGCAAATGTTAGCTGTGTAGCTCTCTTGTTTTTACGTTTCGGCTTTAAAGATGTAAGGTAGGGCTTACAGAGGGTATTAAGACCTAACTCGCAAACGAAACTATTGGTTTTCAACCTTTTCCACCTCAAGACAGACCGTAATTGTAAAAACGTTTGACAACCCCTCGGGTTGCGCCTCGAATCCATCGGCCCCGGGATCCGAGACCAACACAGTGGAGAATGGTTTGTGTATCATAAGACTGTCCACTAGAACACTCGTAGTACCAAGCGGAATTTCTCTTGTTAAAATGCATTAAATTTTCGTTATTGACACCAGAGGGGAATTACAAACAGCCATACGTGTCGAGAATTTTTATCGACACTCTTTGTTGATATGATTTTGATAGGTGCGTATGACAATTGGGGGATAGCATAGGGTGGCCGGACAGTCCGCCTTTTGAGCACTCTGTCCTCCATCCGGAGCCACCTTCAGCCGGACGTTAATTTGTCGTCCCCTTTGGGGTCTGGCTAAAAAGAATTATATAAATTACCTCAGTACACTTAAAATAGCGGGTACTGAAGGCCATAATAACCATTAACGTATTTTTATTATATGTAGCTGGCAACATTGCTGATGAGCCGCATTTGTTTTCAATTTCATGACTACGAGTCGGACAGTAAGTCTGCCCAAGGAGTAAAAATTAATATTCATTTCTTTCAGTTATATATATATATATAATGTTACATGATATATATATATATATATGTTATGATATATATATATATAAATATATAATGTTATATATATATATATATATATATATATATATAATGTTAGAGCAGGAAAAAGATTTAGGAGTTATAGTCACTGGTGATTTGAAAGTAGCGAAACAAAGTACAGCAGCGGTCAATAAGGCGAACAAAGTGTTAGGTTTTATAGCTCGGAATTTTGAGTAAAAATCACGCGATATTATAGTTCCTCTTTATAAATCATTAGTTAGACCCCATTTGGAGTACGCGGTCCAATTTTGGAATCCGCATATGCGCAAAGATATAGATAAAATCAGTTCAAAGACGAGCAACTAAGATGATTCCGTCGCTTAGGTCAAAGTCGTACGAGGATAGGCTTAAGGAGATAAAATTGACTACACTCGAGACTAGGAGGCTAAGGGGTGATCTAATCCAGGTTTTCAAAATTATGAATGGGTTCGATAACGTAGATAGAGATAGCTTTTTCGAAATATCTCAATATAATAGGACTAGAAATAACGGGTGTAAGTTGACAAGTAGAAGGTTCGAGACAGCAGTTGCCAAAAACTTTTTTACGCATAGAATAGTAAATAGCTGGAATAGTTTGCCGGTAGAAGTAATTAGTAGCACGTCTATAAACATGTTTAAAAATCGATTAGACACATATGTTGATAGATTGGGTATAGTTTAAGGTAGTAAAATTAAGGCTTTGTGGTGATAGATCCCACAGCTCAACACAAGTGTTGTGGGATATAGGGAGGCAGCATCTTGGGTTAGGGGATACTCTCTGTCCTTACACACCTCATTTAAAGAGATTCTTCTGCCGAGCGGTGCCCCCCATAGTACTGTGAGGTATTGAAAAACTCATGATCTTCACTTGCTCCACAAACACCTTTAAATGGGAGACCCAAAATGGGTGCACACACATTTCTACACTACTGTACAGTCTTTACAGCCACACCTACACTTTTCCTCCTAAGTATATATATTGTAATGTATATGGTGGTAAATTTTGACTTGGTCCGCAATCGATATGGACCGTGACTTATTTTTGGTTGGCAAGGTACTAGTATTGATGAATAGCGTAAAGATATTGACTGGATTCTTTGGATCTGATATATTTGCATGTCGGTTATAAATAGATATAGTGTAACATATTTGTGGATAGTAGTCTATTACGACTTGATCCTCTGGATCCAGAGATTCTATCTTTAGTTTTAAATCGATAATTAATTAGTTTTAAATTAATAATTATTTAGTTTTGTAAAACTTGGTCGTTGCCAATGTACAGGCAGTTTTTACATAAATTTCTTATGTTCTTGTGGTTCGGAACCCACGTAAAATTGTAGGTCCCCTCCGCCAACACGGAGGACATACACAACACACAATTACGAACACAGTTAGGTAGACCAGCCATGAGTGGATCCCAGGGTCTTTGTTGGTCTGAAACATTATAACATTATAACATATATATATATATATATATATATATATATATATATATATATATATATACAGGGTGTCCCAAAAAAACTATATACTCTTTATAGCATCATATATTTTATAATTTAAAAAAAAAACAATATTGTTATAGCAATTGCCAATGAAAGGTAAATTAGTAATCTAAGTGATGAAAATGTTATAGCGAGTTGTTTGCATATAAAATTTAATTAACTACGCCAAATGCTCAAAATGTTCTCCGGCGGCATGAATGCACTTTTGAATGCGTCGACTAACTGATTCGCAGACATGGGCTAATGTGGATGCTGTGATGGTCCCGCACTTTTCCCTAATTGCATCCTTAAGGTGTTCGAGTGTTGCAGGTCTTGTACCATAAACTGCATCCTACAGGTAGCCCCACAAGTAAAAATCAAGTGGAGTCAAGTCCAGTGAACGTGGAGGATACTCAACGCTTCCTCTTCGTCCTATCCAACGGTTAGGCAACGTTTCATCGAGGTACCTTACCTTCTGACATCACAATGATAATGAGGGGGGGGGGGGGCTCCATCTTGTTGAAAGTAAAAGTCGTCGTTTCCAAACAACTTCCGAACTGCAGGTATAATTTCTGTCCGCAGCATGTCGAGATATGCGGCACCGGTAACTGTCCCATTAAAGAAAAATGGTCCAACCAAACCCCTGGATGATAAACCACACCATGCTGTTAATCTTGGTAAATTAACATGTTTATCCACATAAACGTGTGGATTATCAAGTGACCAGTACCTGCAGTTGTGTCGATTTACTGTGCCATTCAGCTTGAAGGTAGTTTCATCAGACCACACGATTTTGTTGGCAAACTGTACGTCTTCGGCTTCCATTGACTGAAACCATTCACAAAATTCGAGTCTGCGATCAGGGTCATCTTCAGTCATGGCGTGTAACAGTCTTGGAATGTAGCTTTTCCATTTTGCCGACTTTAAAATCCGGTGAACACCTGATTTGCTGATTCCGGTCTCACGGGCGCATTGCCTAACTGATTTCTGTGGTGATCGATTAAATTTTTGCAACACTAAAACGGAGTCTTCATCACTCGCACTTGATTTGCGTCGTCCAGATCTTCGCTTGTGTATATCTTGAGCAGATCCTTCTGCCTCAAACTTGTCACGGATGCTTGTAATGGCGAGACGTGTCGGTGGCTTTGTACCAAATTCCCGGATCCATTGCCACTGGACTTCGGACACATTCTCAAATTTCCAATACCATTTCAGAACACTTTTTCGTTGCTCCAGTGTCAAACGTTT